>JAHWFP010173940.1:0-11295 GCA_023313725.1 Lithobius niger | reverse complement strand
CCAACGCTGTAGTCTCCTTGATTCAAGCTAGCCAATGATGCTACAGACCGCACAATTGGTTCGCTTTGAGTTTGTGAGTTATAGAAGTCTCCAAGTTCATTGTTTTTTAATAAAACACTGATATCGGGATCTGATGAAGAGCTTTGGCTAGGTGACACAATATTATTTTTAGGTGAGCGTGGAGTTAAATCACGCTCAATGACATTGAACTCGGCTCTATAGGAAGTTGTAGGTGAAGCTGGTAAAGTTAAACAACGACAACGGTCATAACAGGCACAACGAATATCTTCACATATACTGCATCTGACAAACATGCAATTACGGCCAGATAGCAAGCAGTAACCCCTGCCTAAATACACATCTCTATCCTGGTTAACCCTATATGAAGCATAAACATTATCGTCGTAAACATACATTTGACGCTCACGCATGTGCGATGCACTGCTCGCGATAGATGACGGACTACGACTGTCGTCACCGCAAACACCTGCAGCAGCATCGTCATGCACCCCTGAATAACCCGCTGTAACAAACATCCTGAACACTTTCCAAGTCTAACAATCTTTCCACAGCTAACCCATTGTTTGTTACACTGTTATCACTAGACGAACCCGAAGCACAATCACATTGTCTTCTGTTCTGAACGAAAACAGGTTGTCCTGACGTTTCGAACACAGGATCAGCACCTTCAGCATATTCAAAACGCTCGATATTGTAACCCGAATGCACCGACTGAGCAGAATGCCTAGTGCAATCTAATAGCGATAAATTCCCAACATTATGAGAAACCGACGTGACGCTCTGATCGCTTGTCCCCTGTACCGTGTTATCATAAACCCTTCCAAATAAATTGTTACGTCGATCATTGTTACAATTAATTACCGCATCAGAGCCGTCACGATAACATGAAAAATGCTGACTTACTGATTGTTGATTGAAGTGATGTTTTGAAAGATCGAAGGTCGGCAAAAGTTCCGTTGATGTAGTCGCACTGTTGCTACAAGAAGCCTCCACGTCCGGGGATGCCCCTGTAGTTAAAGTAGGTTGCTACAAGCACTGACTGCTGTAGGTCTTGTACTGCATCATTGATTTGGGCGATCGCTGTTGTAGCAATCGTCGATATGGTTGTAGTAGTCGCGGTAACCGCTTCAGTTACGGGAGTCCAAAAATTGTTGTCTTCCATTGTTGAAAGTTAAAGTGTCTCGAAATTAAAGCTGAGTCACTAAGGCAGGAATCCGTTCCTAGGTGTAGTGGGTCTTGAAGTAGGGTAATAAGGTAGAGAAAACGCCGTCTCTACGTGAAGTGGGTCTGCAGAGACACCCAGGCTGTGGCGAGAGAACAGGAGACCGGCACCTAACTACACACTCACCTCCGCTACTCGACAGAACTTCGCGACCATTTTTAGTCTTACTAACGATTGGCCACCTGTCCCTAAAGACAGAAGCTCAGTGTTTGTGGACATCTTCCGCATCCAGGGGGCTAACAGTATTCGCGCAGTCACATACTTCCCACAGTGCCAAAGGACATGCTCAGGCGTTTCGTCCACACCACACCGTAGGCAGGTCGGCATGCCCACCCACCTAAATCAGAATCTGTGCAAACGAAGAAGCGTATGCCCTACTCGTATCCTGGTCACGATTTTCGCTTCAGCGTACGTCAACCTGTCAAGGCTTGATGTTACTCCACACACAAGGTGCAGCCCGTAAAAGTCTCGTGCAACATCTGCTCCATCCCAGTCCTGCTGCCACGCCGCCATAGCCCAATGTCGAACAATAGGCTTGAGCATCCGCGCCGACAGTGCCGGAAATACATACTGGCACTCACTCACTAATGCCTCACGAGCAAGGCCATCCTCTTGTTTGTTCCCCGCAATGCCGCTGTGGCCCTTTACTCACCTGAGCCCTACACAACTTTGCCGCGTCATAACCCAGAGTTTCCACAGAATGGTGTAAACTAGGATCTTGGACATTGAGCTCTTCACACGCCTTCTGCAGCAGCCTGTAGCTCGCCAGGGAATCTGTGTTGAGAGTAAGAGAGGGCAACCTCAACTCTCCCACAACGTTGAGTGCCACTGAGATGGCAAGCAACTCAGACTGTGCTTGATGTCACCGCAGTAAACCGTCGTTGTACCACAATCTTAAACGATGGTACAACCACCGCCAGACCAACACGCACTCTGCCATCATAGGGGGCATCGCAAAACACCTCACACTCTGTAGGAGCTGACTGAAAGATGCATTGCAGATCTGGGCAGCAGTTCCACGGACTGAGAGCTTTGGCACATGCAACAGATAATGTATCCCCAGTGGCCTGTCTCAGCAACGTCACACCCAAGCCTGCCTCCCCTATGATACTACGTGCTCTCTTATTGAGCCGCCCATAATCATCCAAAATCCTGCCAACAGGGTCATTTGAACCACAGCTTAGATAACGCAAACAGAGTGCCACAAGCAACTTCCTGGCCCTGTACTCCACTGGCATCTCCCCACATTCCACCCACAGCACTTTGACAGGGGTAGAAGCAATGCACCCTGTCACTGCACGCAGACACGCATTAACTGCCACCTGCAGTGCTTTTAGATGCTTGCCAGCAGCTGAAAGGAACGGCAAGTGGTAGTCCTTAACCGCCCTTACAAACGTCCTGTACGCGGCCAAAAGCACACCCCTCATAATGTTGTCACCTCTGCTCAGAGCCTTCAAAACCGCAGCTCGCATCAACAGCTTCTCCTTTACCATCGCAGTGTCAAGGGCCCAGTCAAGACTCGCATCTAGAATCACTCCTAAATACTTTACACTCTTGTTTCGGAATGACAACCTGATCCCCAACCAGAAGCCAGACCTGATCTAGAGACACACGACCATACCTTATAAACACCACAACCTTCGTCTTCGCTGGGGCCAAATGCAGCCCTCTGTCAGCAAGGAGACGCTGCACATTCCTAAGAGTCCTCTGAGCCTGTTCGGCTAACACACCCACCCCGTCCCCTACAAACCAAACCGCCACATCATTGGCGTAGCATGCTATATTTGCTGACATTTCAATCTCAACCAGAACCTCATTAATAGCAACCGAGAACAGAGTCGGACTTAAACAACTCCCTTGGGGAAGTCCCCTGTCCGTTGTTGCTTCTGCCGACCAGCTGCCATCAACTCTCGTCACAAACGCTCGCAATCCAAGGAGCGCTACTATCGTGTCTATCAATCGCTGACAAACACCCATGCCGACAAGAGAAGCTCTAATCCAAGCAATGGACACGGTGTCGTAGGCTGCCTTGATGTCTAAAAAGACAGTCAAGACAACCTTGCCCTGCACCCACGCCTCTCGGATACTAGATAATAGGAACAAGACCGCATCTTGAGCACTACGATGCGGACGGTACCAAAACTGCACCTCGGCCAAGCAGCAGTAGTGCTCCATGTGCCAACTCAATCTTCTGACAACCATTCTCTCATATACCTTCCTAATGCAAGATAGCAGTGCAATTAGCCTATAGCTTGCGAGCTCTGACCTACTGCTGCCCTATTTATGCACCGGCACTAAAACTGTGAACATCCACGCTGGTGGCACGGGACAGCCTTCAAAAACAAGTTGGAATAAAGACAAGAGCGACCGTTGCTGCTCTACAGTACAACTACGCATTGCGTCATAACCCACACAATCGATACCAACAGCACTCCTGGGCTTGCATTGAGCCAAAGCTGCTCTGGATTCAAGAAACTCCCATGGAACTCCACCACTTTCTGAGACCACACCAGCTGCAGGCAACGGCGCCCGAATACCCTCCGCAAGACTGTAAACACTTGCAAATATTGCATTAAAAGCAATCGACTTTTTAGCAAAGACATAACACGTGGACGAAGAATGAATTTGGAGTTTGCTGAGTGGCATTGTTTTCTAAATACAATGGTTAAAACAATGTAAAACAATCAAAATGATCGTTTAGGGTCCCGTAACTCCGGAATGGATCGACCAATCGAAAAAGTGGTCCCTGTAAGGTTGAAACCCAGGAAAATTTCTGGCTCAGATCATGTTTCAGATTTTAGGTAGGTGCAGTAGTTTTTTCTGAAACCGTGTCAGCCAAGAACAAGAACCAGAACAAGAACAACAAGTGAACAGTTTTCAAATTTATTTGTGGCTCCGTACGTTTACTCTTGCACCGAATTGCATAAAAGTTGGTGTAAAGTTTGGAAAAGTTGCTGTCTACTATCAGGCCAAGTTTGGTCGAAATATATTGAATAGAAACGGAGAAATTAATAGTTTTAGTTTTGCTGGAGAGAGGACTTCAATCATATATAAACACGGCTATCGCCTGTATGATACCCAACCTCGGGAACATGCACAAGGAGGAGGAGCAGTCTGCAGCAGCACAACAATTCAAAGTAACGGCTATAATTGCAGCTGCAATTTAAAATGACGTTTGTTTCATTTTATTTTTTTATTTATTTATACTACGAGAGCTCTATACAGACCTTACCCTATGCGCTCTACTCTAAACTAAGTAACTAAAACTAACTAAACAAAAGTGCACTAATCTAGCCACAAAACCACAGAGGCTACACAGAAACCAGACCCAACCCCAATCAACCCAACCAAAACCAACCCAAGCCAACCAAATTCAACCCAACCTAACCCAACACGATCCTAAGTCGGACTAACACCGAGCGGCTGGCAAAGAAAAACCAGAAATCACCATGGTCCCAACCGACCTGTCGACCGGCAAAAGGCCACAATACCCATTTGTGCATTTCGAACAACGTGACGTTGGGCGGAGAACCCCAGAGCCCTCGCCAGAGACGTCTCTTTAACCAATACTGGGTGGACACGGAAACCAGCCCACAAAGGGCAGAAGGAAAGAAAATGCTCCACTGACTCTTCACCGGTGTTACACATCAAATTGGTGACTCACACCAGCCAAGTCGGAACATGTGACTCCGCAGCAGGATGTGACCTGTACGTAGTCTGGTCAAAAGACTCGCATCACGCCACGGCAGACAATCCAAAAAGGACCGCCCTGTAACCGATGGGTGCAGATCAAACAGACGCCTGCCCGTAGACCCGGACTCCCATGCAGACTGCCAAGGCTGGCCTGCCAGCAGGGACAGAACAGGCCGCAGATCCTTGTGAAGCACTGGACAATGCACATCATTCACCCTCGCAAGATAGCCCTGCCTTGCAAGTCCATCGGCAACCTCATTTCCAAAAACAGAGGAGTGGCCAGGCACCCACTGCACATTGACAACCACCCCACGTTGGAGGGCTGCCACAAGCTTACTGCCAATTTCAATGGCAATAGGGTGCTTCACTCGTAACGTAGTGAACGAACGCCAGAGAAACGCAACAGCTGAGGCAGAATCCGAGAAAACCACAAAGGCCGGTAGGCCAAGGTCCAAACCCTCATCAATCGCAATCGACAAAGCCACAAGCTCAGCCACGAATGCAGAAGGCAGGCCACGAAGAAAGTAACTACGTTCTAGGTGCAACTGTTGCACAAAGATTCCTGCACCCCCCCTCCCAATGCTCCCTATGGAACGACGCGTCACAAAAGATGCTCACAGCACCTGGAATGGGAGGAGCCTCCCAAACCATTGCAAGTTGATCGCACCAAGTCCAAGGACGGAATGCCCTAGCAAAACTAGGAGACGCGAACACAGCCAAGCCCTGGTGGAGGAGGAGAGACGCCCCAAGACCTGGGGTCCCTAGCCGCTCCCTGTCCACCAGCTCAAGTGTGGCAAAACGAGTGAGAAGGCCTCCAACAGGATCTCCTGTACCACTCGCCATGGCACAGAGGCAAAGAGCCATTGAGTAGTTCTCTAGCACGAATGTACACTGGGCGCTCCCCGGTCTCCACATGCAAAGCAAGGACTGGTGTCGACGGTAGCCCCCCCAACAATAGTCTGCAAGCAATCATTGATAGAGGTCTGCACCCCCTTAAGGGCACTGTCTGAACAGGCCAAAAATGGAAGATGAAAGTCAACACAAGACCTCACATACGACCTGTAGACAGAAGAAACAATCGAGCGCCGCGCAACCAAGTTATTGGAGGCCAGTGAGTTGAGAACTCGAAGACGGGAGGAGACAGCCTCCTTGACTGCAGCCACTTCCCCACGCCAGGACAGCTTGTGATCGAGCCTAACACCTAGATACCTAACAATACCCGTAGACCGAACTAGAGTCCCACCCACAGTGATAGCACCAGAAATCAAGTCACCCTGGGAAAAAATTACAAGTTCCGTTTTTGTCGCAGATAGAAGCAGTTCCCTGAATGCCAAGAGATGCTGACCCTCTGCAATGGTTGACTCCAGGACTGCCAAAATGGAACAAAGATCCTTACCCGCCACCCAAACACCGACGTCGTCTGCATAAGCGACGACATTAGCAGTCTTGTTTAGACCAAGAAGCACAGCATTGATGGCAACTGCAAACAAGACCGGCCTTAGGCAGCTTCCCTGCAGGAGCCCCCTATCAGTCCACCTCATCTCAGACCAGCAGCCGCCAACCCTAGTAGCAAATGTCCTAGTACCAAGAAGGGCCAAGATAGCAGCAACCAGACCCTTACTGACACCAAGCTCAACAAGAGCATGCTGCACCCATCTGATATCGACCATATCGTAAGCTGCCTTAATGTCTAAAAAGGCGCATACGACAAGTTCGTCACGAGACCAGGCGCTGCGTATACCAGCCTCCAAGTAAAGAATGGCATCTTGTGCCCCACGCTGACGCCGAAACCCAAACTGGGCTCCCAAAAGCCCACCCAACTCCTCCAATTCCCACTCCAGCCTATGGACAAGAATCCTTTCGTAGGTCTTCCTCACACACGACAGCAGCGCAATAGGCCGATAGCTAGTCACAGCCGTCCGCGTCTTACCTCTACCAAGAATTGGGGTCAACACAGAAAACATCCAAGAGGGAGGGAGCGGACTGCCATCTAGTCTACTTTGAAGATAGCTAGCCAACTCGGCCTTACCTGTACTACTGAGATCCAACAAGTCACTGTACGAAATACCATCAATACCAGCGGCGCTGGGCAGGTTGCAGATCGCAAGCGCCGCATCAAGTTCCAAGACCAAAATTGGATCCTGTCCCTGACATCCATACTCGGAGGCGGAGGACCTCTGGCAGAGCTGAAGACCTGTGCAAAGTTTTCATTAAACGCGCTAGCCATGCTCGTACCTCTCAAGACACAACCAGAACCGTCCAGAACCCACTCAATTGCCACACGGGAGTCCTGGGGACGGACCAACTTCCACACCTGTTGAATGGACAGGCCAAGAGACACCCTTTTGCACAACCGCTTACCATAGAGAGCCTTTTCCCTGCGGAGAATAAAACGCGACTCATTCGCAGTACCAACAAAGACTAACCATCGCTCGACTGAGGGGAACCTGCGAAAGCGCTGCTAACAACGCCTGCGCTCACAGACAGCCATGGTACAGTCTCTAGTCCACCATACAGGCTTCCTAGACATCGTACCCTTAAGACCCAAAGCACCACTCTTGCCCTTGCCCTTCTTAGCAACCCATTTGTCCATCCAATCACCAAAATCGCCAGAACCAACAACAGGTCTGTGTGACCTTACGCCGGCTGCCTTAACACTGGCAAAACCACTACGCTGGAACAATGCCACCGGAAGGTGGTCACTGCCCCTCAGATCCTGAGAGACCTCAAACGAGAAACATCGAGCAATCTCGGGCGAACACAGAAACATGTCCAGTACAGACTCCTGGACCACTCCACCACTACGTCTTACAAAGGTCGGAGTACCGTTCTGCACTATCTCTAGTCCCAAAGCATCAGCTGTGCCGGAAATCAAGTTCCCTCTTAAGTCACACCGTGCACTGCCCCAAGAGAAGTGATGCGCATTGAAGTCGCCTCCCAATACCAATGGTCTCGGAAGCGACTTCGCCCAGCGGACCCAATTGTCCCTCACTAAAAGCCCAACCACGTGTACAAATCCCATCGTTAGCCATACCCCATCCCACCAGAGTTGAAAAAGACAAGCATCTATGCCCGGACAGAGGGGCAAAGACGGCAACAACAAAGGGATTGTGTCTTTAACAAACACCCTAACCCCCGACTTCCCCGGACCAGCCAACCCTTTAAAACCTGGCACAAACAGTGTGACTCCGGGAGGTAGCCTGGTCTCCAACAGGCCGAGTACATTCATAGTGCAACACAAATTCTCAATTTCAACCACTTTGCCTGCCGCTCCATGCACATTCCAAGCACAAAAAGAAATATTCCTAAACGACTGCACGTAAAAGGGGTAAAGAAATAATCTAACTAACTTAACCTAAACCGTACAAAATTCAAAACAAGGTGCCCCCTGACTCTTCAGTCACCATCAAAACCGACATTTCGTCACCACCCACAGCCTCAACAGTAGTAACTTCCTGAAGCGCACCAAGGGAACACAAACCACTAACTTCTGACACAACCACTTCCGACACAACCACTTCCGACACAACCACCCCTGACGAAACCACACACTCGTCTGCTCCTTGCAAATTTTCGGTTTTGTCTGCTGGGGCATTGGAGCCACACTCATCGCCAACCGAACCCACCGGAGTCATTGCAACATCCGCATCTGCTGAGGGGGAACCACACGCCTCACCAATGGCACCATTGGCATCACTGCTACTGCCATCCGGACTGTCCTTTGCCATCTCCTTCAAGCTATTCTTCCTCGGAGTCTTCCTCCTCCTTTTCTCCTGAGTTAACCAAGGAGCCTCACGATGCACATCCGATGAAGGGGAAGGGGGTGCTGACGTTGTCTGTGGGCCTACGGTTGAAGCACTCTCATTCGTGGTAACTGAAGTGAGTTCATGCCCCCCTGGAATTACTGGCTTCGTTATGGTGGCTGGCAAACGACTTGACTCAGCTGCAGCAGACACTGATTTACCTGCAGAGCAGCGTGCCTCCTGAGGCTTCCGATCAGGACGAGTAGCCCGTTCAGCACGCACTTGGATGTGAGCACACGGCGTCTCACGTGGCATAGCAACTTGACAAACCTCACAGTACACATTATGACAAAATTTTCTCACGTGACCTCGCGTTCCACAATTCAAGCAACGAGGGGCCCTGTCTGCTATTGCCAAAAGACAAGGAATACCACACACTCCAATCACGTCAGGGATTTCCTCGAGTAAAACCGATTCCTTCAGTCGAAGTACCACACTGCGTGACCCTGACCGACAATGATGTAACCCCTCTGCAGTCTGAAGGTCAAATCTGTGGGATACCATGGACCCATAGTTCAAGAGAGACCGTTGAACATCTTCCGCAGACATTTCCAGCGGCAACCAATGAAGCTTGATCTTCACCAAACGCTCGTGCAGATCGAATACTTCAGCCTTGAAGCCATTGAGAAGAAGTGTTCCACCCTTTTAATAGCCAGCTTGGCATTTAAATTGGCAAAGGAAACTTGAAAAACGTTATTAGCCCTGAGCCAACACAAACCAGTGACAGCATCAAGGCTAATATGCTCGACTAGGGCATCTCTCAGATCCTCCACAAGATAGGGCTTGCCTCCTTGCTCTGCAATAATTATCAGGGGGACTTGCATGTTCATATTAGCAAGTCCCCCTTTGTAATGTTTCTTGACCCACCCGAGATTCCGGTTTTCACAACCAAGCTCAAAATCGTCCAGCACAGTCTGCTCCTGGCTTCTCCTGCCATAGGCATGATCACTAAACGAATGAACCACTTCTGCATATGAAGAGGGCAGTACATTTCCACCACTGCACACATCCTCACCACCCTGTTTTCCGCTGAAGGTTTGGAGATTGGTAGCTTAGTTTCTGAAGTAAACTCCACTCGTAACTACTCCAAGCATAGCATAGCATTGCTAGATGCTGCATTTTTAGGCGACACGATGCCGGCCAGCTCATTGTTCGAACCCCTGCTCACACCATTATTCTCACCAATACACACAACTTTGTTCAATCCATTGTTTAAACCATTGTTTAAACCATCGTTCAAATCAATTTCATCTTCCAGTCCACCCGAGCCCAATACACCACTCCTACATGAAACACCATACAGATTTAGTTCAAGTTCGTCAATACCTTCAACATCTGCCGCAGCCTTGACTACATCATACTTGTCTTTCCCAACCAGTCCCTTACACACTTCTTCAGTCGTCAAAACACCCTTTTCTTTCAGCAACAGAAGCAATGACCTGACTTGCCTCGCCATTTTGTCGTCATTCTTCCTGCGCATGCCATGTTATTGCTACCGTGCATGACAATTCTTGGTGCATTTCGTGTGCATGCTAGGTCATTGTTACCGTGCCTAACAATTCTTGGTCACTACTTCCAATAGTTGATTGTTGATGGGTATAATGAAAGAATCCGTGTTTCAGCTAAACTCGTATAGTTTCAAACTAAACTAATTTCGAGGCTTGGCAGCTATTAACGATAGAATGGTCTATTTATTTCTTTGATGCAGGCTTCCAGAGCTGAGCGGAATTGTTTCAAAGTAGCAATAATTATTATCCCAATGTGCCCTCTTCTGTTGTTACAGATAACACACATGAATTGTTTCAATGTTGCCAGAAACAATCACGGAGATTAACGTACAGCACGTGTTTGCATACTGAATTCTGACTTACTCAGTGATAGGATTTTTTTAAGGATTCAATAAAACACAGGTATGCGTCTTTTTTGGGGGCTGCGCCAAAATTTCGACGAAATGTCCATGTTAACCTTTAGTTGCATGAAATAATTTCGTATACTGTTTTTTTAAGGATTATCAGTCGTGGGATTCGAACCAGCATTCGCTTTGTTTGGACACGAGGACGCTAACCACACGGCTAATGCTGCTCGCTTTGCTCGGGTCCACGGGGCCCCTTCTCAAAGTTCAAAAGGTGAGGGGAAGGGGAATGAGAAGGGGAGATCACAATAAGTGCTTACTGAATGTGCGCATCAAGCTGAAGGGGGAATGAAAGCAGGTGCCAGGCGGGGATAGGTTTTTTTCGAAAGTCAATAAATTTATAACCGAACACCAGGGGAGCTGGGGAGAAAGGCAGGGAGGTATACAGACCCGACACTGCTGGAGGGTGGTCTGGGAGCCTGACAGGGAGCATTACACAAATGCTGAAGGTGCCTGATCCTGGGGTGTGCAGGTTGGAGTGGGGAGAAGAAATTGAAAAAGCCACGATGCCCCGCACGGCGGGCAGTGGGGTGTGGGGTGGCAGGATGTTCGGGGAGTGGAGGGGGAGAAGAAACACCGAGAGTGCCGGAGGAAGGGTGGGGCGGTAAACAGACTCTACACTGCCGGAGGGCGTGCAGTAGATT
>JAHWFP010173938.1:0-11577 GCA_023313725.1 Lithobius niger | reverse complement strand
TTGCTGGGACAGTCTGGAAAGGTATGTAATTCATTTTGTGCGTTTGTAGTTTGAGAATTGTTTAAAAAATACGGTAGTAGGGTATTGGTATGAATGAAGGTCATTCTATTTTAGTTCGTGGAGGGAGGGGGTGGGGGAGTTAACGCTGAGTGAATAAGCTTAGGTATGGGCCAGACATGTGAGAGTTTGCAGGGAGGATTTCATTCCTTTCGTTTGTACGTTTTGATTGCGTTACGTTTTTTTTTTGCAAGCTGTATTTGGTTGTTGGTGTTGGCGTTCCCGGTTGCGTGATCCGGATGTGTCAAAAGTGTGGGTTATCGGCAAAAGTGTGGGGTAACTTGATAACCCACACTCTTTACGATGACGCACACTTCCGGTGTTGGTTAACGGAATCTAACCTACAGAAATTTAGCGTGGCGTTGAGTTAGCGTGACGTCACAGCCGTGGTATAAATATATATATTTTGTACTTTTCAACCGCTGAAAACGAAGACAATTTTACGACTCTTCGAAATGAAAGTACTCCTTTAAGTATATTATTGGTAAGACAAGGCTTGATTCCATTGAATCCGCAAAAGATCTTGGAATATGGTCCCAGTCTGATTAAAAATTATCCACTCACTGCAACCTTATAACTACTAAAGCGAATCTACAATCTTCCATTGTGTGTCGTTGTTTTTAGTTTTGGGAACCCAGTTACCATTTTGTTCAAAGTATTGATCCAACAGGTTTACAAAACCACATGATAAGATCAAGGAGGGAGGCAGTGACAACAAAGAAGTTCACACATCATTGTAGTTTTGAAATATTTGCTTTCCAGCTTAAACAGTCATGTGGTGAAAGGATTTAAGTTATGTCTGTTGCAAAATTCTGGTAGAGTTGATGCCAAAGTCTTTTTTTGTATTCAGTTCTGGCGTGAGGAATCCCAAACTTTTTAAAAATCCTAGTCGATACTCATGGAACGTGGATGTAGAGGTTTTTATTGGCATGCAAGGTTTATGTTCTCCCCATACTTGAATATGCGAGTCTGGTCTGGGCCCCACACTCACAGGGAGACATTGATCAGGTTGAATCGGTTCAGAGGCGGTTCGCAAAGACCTCGCCAGGAATGCGAAAACTGCATTATAACCAACGACTTAAATCTCTTAATCTTGATTCCCTCAAACTTCGCAGACTAAAAAGCGATCTTATCCTTACTTTTAAAATTTTGCTCAATATGTTACCACTCTATATCTTGTTTTTGTTTTTTTTTTCAAATTCGAACTCCATTATGTACCAGGGGACACTCACTGAAAATGGTAAATCCAAAAGTATAATTAAATTGTAGAAAATACTTCTTCTGTGTTAGGTAATCCAAGCTTGGAATTAGCTGAGCGAGGAGGCTGTCTCTGCCCCTTACGAGACTACTGGATAGGCATTGTCTGGAGCCCTTCCTTTTGCAGCCGGAGTTCTACACTAGATATAATCAATCCGTCTTATGGAAACTACGGGCTAGGTGTCAGCAGTCAACTCAAGACCCTTTCTTTACCGTTCTGCCACAAGTGGCATATAAATTGTGTTACCATTACTTTTCTTTTTAACCTTTGAAATAATGCAATTTTATGACTCCACGAAATGCCAGTACTTTGCTTTTTATTTGCTGAGAGCGCAGTGCTTTTAGTGTATATTTTACCAATCAACAACGGATATTCAACCAATCAAAAGGTAAAGGCTTACCAGTTAACACTTACACAGTATATGACTATAGATTATGAATTAAATTCAGTTATATATTCCATAGCTGTTAACAAATGTAAGTTGACATATTTATACTGAAAAGGCATTTGAGTAGCCGTTGTTCGCAGACATTCTATGACCACCTTGTGGATACACATTAAACACGTGCCTCGTACAAAGCTTTGAGTTACGATAATTGAAAATACTACTGGGACCTTTGAATGCTGTTTGACATTCGTTGGTTTGATGCGTTTTAATGTATTCCCTTTTATGATGACAATTTCAGAAGGTTCTGTAATTAAATGTAGCCTACATTGTTTTAATGTGAACCTGCTACACTCATCGTGTCCATTAAACCTGCAATTGTATTTGAATTTACCCTGTGCCTTGAAGAGTTCGGTGAAGACAAAACGAGAGCATTCTTGATTAGTCTTTGACCCATAATGACACTGGCATCAGAGCTGTAGATGTAGTCAAAAGATGAATAATATTGGCAGTAACTTTGGACAGATATAGACTAGATAAGATTAGATGAGATGAGACGAGAGTAATGTTGATTAGCCACTGACCGATAATGACCTTGGCATCAGAGCTGTAGATGTATTCAAAACATTAACATTCTTTATCTGTCCAAACTTACTACCAATACAAATTGGCAGTAACTTTGAACAGATAAAGACTAGACCTGATAAGATTAGAAAAGATGAGACGTGACTAATCTTGTCACTGACCGATATTAACACTGGCATCAGTGCTGTATCAAAAACATTAATTGTCAGTAACTCTGAAACCAGACAAGATAAAAGCATGTAGTTTGTGATGTCACAAAAGAAACTCCACCACATCATTGTGAGACTCAGAAATATGCTTACGAAAGTGCTTTCAGTCGGCAGGTGTTTTTGCAGCGATGAGATAACGAAATAATGTGAAAAATACAGTCATTTAGAAGACAAAGAACATTTCTTGCTTTTAATGAAGAGAATGGGGGAGTAAATTAAATTACCGTAATATCCGAACCGAAAAGCCCTAGTAACAGGGTGGCTTCTCTTATGGTGGTTTTTTTTTCTAGAAGGAACCTGTTTTCTACCCATCCGTAACAATTGTTATTTGTACCATGACCTGTATACTACCCGGCTTGATCTCTAACCATTTTAGGTGGATACACAACATGGCCGCCACGAAGTGTCGTTGCCAATGGCACTGCTAAGCGATGGAGGCATGGTCATCAATACAGCCAGCCGGTTTTCACGCGAGATCCGGCCGGTGGTGTCGAGAGAGCCCTTTTTCGTACGGAACCCATGGCCTTGTCTGCTTATGCTTAACAGTAATAACTGCAGGAAGGAAAGCCAGATGAGCTCAGTTAGTGCTAATAAATACCATGCAAACCTATATGTCCGTTGCCAAACTAGTTTTATACATGTCTGCATTCTGTCCCCCTTAATAATGCTTATTTGCACCGATTTCGCTCGCTAAAGCCTTGCAGAGTACGCTACGCTTTGTTGTTACCCATGGACCATTTGTTGCGTGTTGCGTTTAAAGGTTTTGTGTCCATTGCTGCTAATTGAGTGGATTAAATGTTGCTAAAACTCGTCATATGATTACTGAAAATAAATATGAAGTTTACACCCACTCCTCGAAGGTGGATTCAACTGCCAATTTTTGCTGCTTTTCGTGCGTTCACATCAACATCTTAACCCTTAATCCGGCGTCGTATCCTATACGGGAAACGTACTACAAACAGGCAGAAAATTAAGTCCCAACACGCATCGCCAGCTTTGTGAAGGGTCCCCGGGGACCCTGAGCAAATCGGGCAACAACAGCCTAGTGGTTAGCGTCATCGTCTCCTAACCAACAGAACGACGGTTCGAATCGTGTGACTGACCTAAGAAGTCGCTATTAGTTGTTGTGACAAATTGAGGTTTAACGAAATATGCCCTGGTGTAACCGGCATTTTGCTCGAAACCTTACCCTCCTCCTTCCCTCCCCTTCCCTCAATATAACTAAGGAGTCCTGGAATATCACTCTTTTGGAAAAGAATTTCTTCAGAGGATTACCTGTCGATCTAAATTAAAATGGTTCATTGATGCGTGGCCATTGGCCCACTGATGTCTTTAACTGACTAACAATGATGACGTATTGACTAGTTCTTTTTAAAGTGTTACAGTTTTGTGCAATGACGTCAAACCCACCAGTCTTTGTTATCTGATAACATCACCAGTACTGTTGGACTGTTGGACTTAGAATCACTTGGATTCAGAAGACTTAATGCCGACTTGCGCTGCTTGTTACAGGTTTATCCGAACAGCGATTAACCAGAATCAAGTCCAAAAAGTCCAATTTTGTTAATCTCTCTAACTTCTTAATGAGCGGTACGTCAAGTTGCAGTACAAAATGCCATTCTGGATTTTTGATTGGGGGAGAGATAAATAAAATGTCAGACACCAGTCCTTCGTGCTTCGTGTGGGGGCTGGAGGAGGTGCTCCGTAGAAAATGCATACTTTCAAAAGTAGGGTTATACATAGTTTTGAAATTACAAAGTAACCTATATAAAACTAAAGTACGATGACTGTTTCATAAAATACCAATATGATCTTGAGCGCTCAAGCATCGTTTAAACAATTATTTTTGGTTGGCTAATAGTATTTCTTCTTTGCGCTCTCATAAGTTTGCTGCCGACGGTATGTATCCCGTCTGTGTGGTTTTGCGCACACTAGCTAACAAACGTTGATTTTCGGTCGATTCGCTCACTCAATCAGCGCATCCCCTGACCCCATCACTTATACATATGAATGTTTCCACCGGAAATAAAGGGTTAAAGGGTTTAACGAGCGTTAACCACTCCTGGTCATCTGCCCGAAGCCCTAAGGCTCTAAGGCCCTAAGGCCGGAAATAAAGAAACACGCGTACAACAAAGTCCAAACCTTTAGCCCGCCGGCTTTATAATTTGTTTTCCTGGGCGAGGTAGAAAGTAAATTGTGTTTTGAATGGTTGAGAGTTTCACAGAGTTTTCCTATTGTTAGTTATACGGCCGGTTTACTTATTGTTAGTTATGGCCGGTTTACGTATTGTTAATTATGGCCGGTTTACGTATTGTTAGTTATGGCCGGTTTACTTATTGTTAGTTATCGGCCGGTTTACGTATTGTTAATTATGGCTGGTTTACGTATTGTTAGTTATGGCCGGTTTACTTATTGTTAGTTACACGGCCGGTTTTCGGCATCAGGTCTTATACGGTGCAGATGATGAAGATTAGTGGTTTTTTTCTTCCAATCCATTAGTTACGTTCTGTTTGTTTTAATGTCGGGTTTATACATTAGTGACATGTATCGATATCGTGTTTTGCCCTTTCCACCTTTGCAGAATGGAGTTTATTTACCGTTCTAATTAAACGTGAAGTTGCGAATTGTAACGAGAAACCAACTTTAAGTTGAAATTAGTGCCTTTCTATCTGAACTCTGCAGAGCAAAATTAGGTTCTAAACTATAAGTGGCTTTCTGGCGCATTACACAATTCTTGGTTTATTCGTTTGACCCGAGTAACAAATCAATACAATCCTGCCAGTTTCCGGAGCACAAGCGCGTGCACATTACAGATGACCTTTGGGAAGTCACAATAGCCGATCGCCACTGGAAACTGGTTGCCACCAAATGAAGCCAAATGGCCCCACCGTCCTTGCATTCGTTTATCTGCATTAAAGCTTTCAATTTGTTGGAAAATTGGTGCTGGTAATAACAGAGGTTAATTATTAAACCTATATGGTGGGGCTTTAGCTTGTGAGGCAACGACAATAACAACTGCTGAAGCGGCGACAGGACGATGTATTAGGCTCTAGATCACAATTACAACTCTACTCTGTAACTTGTCATGTTCGCTGGCCACATATCACACCTATTTGCCGAAAACAGGAAGTTTGGATTCACGCGAAACGGCCGACCTAATGCCGTGTGGCAACCAAATGTAACGCTCCGTTTTATTATCGTGATTAGTGCTAGTGCTTGTTTAATGAAGATGATGAAGAAATAAAAGCCGACAAGGTGCATATGTAACAACACTAAAAATGCTATGTTTCGGGTCAGACTACAACTCTTTATCAAGCAAGAAATTTATTTTAGCCCAAAGGAGCTTGTTTAAAGTATATCTCCATTTTTGAATTGATTAAAGGCACACTCCTCCCGGTTGGCTTTCCTGTATCACTCAGTTTTGCAACATTAGTTCAGATGTGTTTAGATGTTGCAAAGCCTTCCACTTTTTCTATTTTTCTCCTCGTGAGAAATGGGAACGTTATATTCACTCTAACCCATGTAACGGCGCGTTTACGCAACGACTCGATTTTGCTTTCTCGCAGCTAGAATTTAATCGCAGTGGCAAAGGTGTCGCTGCCATGGCAATAATGCTACCAGGATTAGCTAAATCCGACATCGTTTGAGTAAATGCTTGCAGTTTTACAACCAATGACGATAAGATGAAGAATTCTTCCTGACGAAACAATTTCCCGGCTGGTTCTGAACTCACATTATTGAATGTTTTCGTTTCGAGCCGGCAGAGCTAAAACCGCCACCATGTTGGAATTTCAGACGATTTCTAGCTTCTAGCTGCGAGAATACAAAGGCGAGTTGCTGCGTAAACTCGCCCTAAACGTCGTAAACGCTATTTCGAGCAGGATGCTGGAAATTAGTGAGAGGATGCGTCCTTTTAAGTCTATCCAACCAAAACCAAAACTGGTATAAGAGAAGCCGCCAAGTTTCAAAAACGGGTCGGCATTTGAAGGTAGTGATATCATTTAACCAGGGAAAGACCGTCAAGGTTAAACCTATTAGCCAAGTTATTCGCACTGACTATAATAGTGCGGAGGTTAAATGAAAACTAGAACATTGCTACTCGCGGTATACAATCTTCAAGTTTTCATTTAACACCCAAAGTATTATTCGGTGCGATCACTTGGCCAATAGGATTAACCTTAGTGTCCTTTCCCTGGTTGAATGATATCACTACCTTCAAAGGCTGACCTTTTGGGAAACTTGACGGCTTCTCTTAGTTGAGTTTTGCTTTGGGTTAATGTCACATCTTTACCTTTTTTCCCGGAGGATTTATTTAATAAATTAATAAAATTAATTTTCTCATTGATCATTTTCACGCAGTACAGAAGGCGATTGTGCGTAGATGGCGTGTTGTAACACAGCATGTTATAAACAGTAACGTTAGCACATAATTACTTTGTGTCCTGGATAGATGGACGAATGCACTCGATCTCGGGGTCCCTTCAGATACGATTTACTTTGACTTTAAAAAAGCATTCGAACCCGTCATCCACCGTAAACTGCTAGTGAAAATTGCTGGATGTGGTATAGTGGGGAAACCTTGCTGGTTGGATCAGGGCTTTTCTACAAAACCGAACGCAGCAGGTAGCGGTTGCGAGGGTAACTTCAACGGCGGTGCCAGTGCCTTGCGGGGTTCCACAGGGGTCTGTCCTAGGCCCCTTACTCTTCGTTATTTACCTAAATGACCTACGATTTACCAACGACAGTACCATCGGGTTTAAATTTGCCGATGACCTTAAAAATGGTACTGAAAATGTCAGCCCGACAATATCGTTGAATCTTGACTACGAGATTCAAAAGGTATCCGAGTGGTCTAAATCTTGGCAATTACCACTCTCCACCGCAAAATGTTTCTCGTTCCATGTGGGCAACCAAAATGGGTGCTCACAGTATTGCCTTGATCAATGCACTATGCCTACAGTTAGGGAGGTACGTGCCCTGGTGTGTGGTTCACCTCTGATTTAAAATCATCACTGCATTGTCAAAAGACATGTGCGCTGGCATATGGACGCTCAGCCTTGGTAAGTAAATGCTTCACTTCTGGAAACTTGCAGACTAAAGTTTGGGCCTTTAAGGTATTTGTCAGACCACTTTTGGAATACGCCACCCCAGTTTGGTCCCCCTATCTAGTTAAGGACATTGACCTCCTTGAAACCGTGCAACTTAAATTCACTAATGGTATTGCAGGCCTACGAGACTTGAATTATTTTGCGCGCCTTAAGGCTATGGGCCTCGAACTCCTTGAATTATGTAGCATTATTAAAAATTAAAGACGGGAAAGCCAAAGGCTCACAAGAAATAACTAAATACAGATGCAAACCTATTTACGTTGCCTTTTGGACTTATATGTCAGACTGCCTGAGCGGGGAATCGAAACCAAAGGCCAAGGTCCCATCGCTGAGCCAGACTGACAGAGCCGTGTCAGTCTGGCTCAGCGGTGGGACCTTGGTTTCAAAGGTCCTGGGTTCGATTCCCCGATCAGGCAGTCTGACATATAAGTCCAAAAGGCAACGTAAATAGGGTTGCATCTGTACTTAGTTACGTAGAATTAGATACGATCTAACATTAACTTTCAAGATTCTAAATGGCATTACTGCTGTTTGCCCCCCTCTTTTTGACATGTCACCTGACCCAGCACGTACACGCGGGCATGGTTGGAAGTTGGTGGCACAGGGATCGCGCTTGGACTGCCGCCGACACTTCTTTTTGGTACGCGTGGTGAATGTATGAAGTTCACTTAGCGCGTCTACTGTAGACCAACGCACAGTGCAGGGTTTTTGTCGTCGGCTTAGAGAGGAGGATCTTGAGCCATTTTTAAAGCGCTTCCTCTCATGACTACCTGGTATTTGTTCTCTCCTCTTTGTCTTGTGGCCCAAAATCTCCATTTTCATACAAATTAGTCTCGGTGTCAGAGGTTCACAGCCCTTCCGTTGTCCTACCGTGGTTTCTGTGGTGAACTTGCATATTATTATATATTAACAGAAGACTGTTAAAAGCTTAGAGCAAGTTTTGATGGAAAAATACCATTGGTACGGGAAAAAAGCTACTAATTTAAACGTTATTGCTTCAAGAAGCCACTGCTTTGGCATTGATTTCAATCGTTCAATTTTGGTAATTACCAAAAAAATTTTTGGCATTTTATTTGCCAGTAGTAGCACGTAAAACTATTCCAACTTCTCCCGATATCTCCAGATATTAATTAATCTAGTCGTTTATCCTTAATGTTAAAGAAGGCAAGAAGTTATTGCCTAATCTTTTAGTTGATCGCCGTTTAAAATTCCAGACTTCTTGAAAATATCTTTTGTCTTGTGGACGAACCATTTAACCAATAAGATTTGATCTACCGTTTTATTTTGACCAGTCTTTGTGCACCAGAGTATAAAGTTTATAAAAAAAAACCAAAAAAAAACAAATACAATTCCGGTGAGTACATACAAGGTGTAACAAAAAGTTGTGTCCAAACGTTGGTGATTTCCGATGCTTTTCTGAAATTCATGAACTCGATACGTATTGAGCGTTGTTAAATAAAGTAATATTCAAAAAAAGAAATGTGGGGGTTGGTTGGCGTTTCCACTGCAAGTACTATTATGTGCGCGGCGTGTCTTGAGTCCTGCAAGTATTTTATGAGCGGCTACGTCTTCCTGGAGGATGAGGCTTTAATCTACGGCCGCCATTGTTTTTGTAACCATTTTGGATATCAACAAGGCACTCTGCTACCAAAAACGTACTATCGAGTATCTGTCTTCGTTCTGCAGCGAACTCAAGATAGGCCGCGCACACTTTAAAGTGATGAAAGGTATTTAAGTGCTACAGAATTTATGTGGGTCATTCGGAAGCGGGTTATAAGCTGTCGTGAGCTCCTCCTTATGTTATCAGACTCCGTCAGCCATGTCGTCATCGGAGGCCATTTTCTTCACAACACAACAATAGCATTAACCAACAAGGTCGTCTGCCCCTGAATCCGGCACTGAACATGTGACGTCAACATCATCCAAGAAACACGTGTTTTAAAATAACACATTTAATTTTAAACACACCTAGACGTTTTTGGCTGAAAACCCATAAAAATATTTTACAAATAGCATGGGCTGAGAAAAAACCTCTCAAAACATTACGTTTATATAGTTTAGTAAACGTGAAATGCGTTTAAAATAAAGCACTAGTGTTCAATTTGCAATACCTTATAAACAATTGCCAAAAACACATGTAATACGAAAGTGTTTAAAGCAAAATACAAGTGTTTTATCTGAAAACAGTCGAATTTATTTTACAACACATGATAAACAAACGCGTTTTCGTTAAACACTTTTTCGAAAACATGTGCCTTGTGAATAACTACTGTCTTATTTTAAACACTCATTACTACATGTATTTTAAGATCGTGTTTATAAAGCGTTACAAATTGAATGCTTTTGTTTTATTTTAAACGCACTTCACGTCTGCTACACTATATGTATATAGGGGCTATTGTTTTGAGAGGTTTCTGATCAGTCCATGCTATTTATAAACTCATTTAAAAACCCTTTTATAAAAAGCCCAAAAACGTTTTCTAGGTGTGTTTTTACAGTGCACGTGATCGTCACCAGTTTAAATTGTCATGTTCACATTCTTTAACTGATCCTGACGATAAAATAGTGCAGCGTCAAGTGACGTCATATTGGCTACGAGACACCATTTGGAGGTAATAGCTACAAGGTGCACTTGATTAAAATGTAAGGGAAAAACGGCACTTCTAGTCAAGACAGTGCTTTAAGAGCGGATTTCTTAGGCTTAAAAGAACGTTGTTTTCTCCAATAACAAAAATCGCGTTTTGTAGGCTTAGGAAATCCAGTCTAATAGCATTGGCGTCAATAAGACGACCTCCTTTTCGCCCTCCAGTGCCCCTTGCAGCTAACCCAGTTACTGGCTCCACCATAGAGTTATACACAATAATACTACGTTGTGTCACTGCCCTGTGATGTGCTTGGAAATCAACTTTCCCAATTCATTCCTCTCTCTTAACTTCAACAGTTAAAACCATTTATATTTTCACCATTATTAATTCAAACCTTTAACTTTATACCATTATCCCCAACTTAAGTTATTCAATACTATTCAGGCATAAGTCGGGTCAATCTGCAGAGAAGGGCAAGCACTACTATCCTAACCATCAATATATCCCAGCAATGAACCAGTCGACTGTTTACTGTATCCCCGATGCTTTTTTTCCTCAGTCTTCTCCCCTTCTCCCTCCTCACCCCAACTTGCACTCGTCGCAGTGATTGGAGGCCAAGGGTTGATGATGTTCCGCCCATCACTCCAAAGCAAAGCCATCATCAACAGTGGAGCTGCCCACAGGAACCCGGTTGTGTTGGCGAAAGAACCATGTCCTAGCTTCCATACTGGACGTACGTGTTTGCAAAGACGATTTCGAGCGAGTCATTCATATCGGTAACTTTTCATCACAACTTTTGAATTCAAAATTTACCAATAAAATTGTTTCTTCAGCACGATTCCCTTACATTATTATTGTCATGATTTACACGACCGCACAGATAGACCGACTCAAGTTGGTCCATGGAAACAACCCTTTTGCTATCTCTCTGTGGGTCGCAAACGATATCTTGTTCAAAAAATTTAGGATCCTGAATGTTAAGATGAGATCGAACTTTAACCTCCGAAGTTCCAGAGAGTCGAGGCCAAGAAGGGATAATCTTTTGGCGTATGAGATTTTCTGAAAGCCACTGAGGCTCTTGGTAAAGCGGTGCTCAACGCGCTCAACCATATCAATGTCCTTTAGTAGGGAAGGAGACCAGACCGGAGTCGCATATTCAAGAAGAGGTCGAACGAACACCTTAAAGGCCCACAGCTTAATTTCTCTGTTTCCGGAAATGAAACAACGATTTATGATAGCCAGACGACGGTATGCAGAGGCTGTCACCATGGCACAGTGGAGTGAAGGTTTAAGGTTGGTAGTAAACCAAACACCAAGATCACGAATGTCGGAAGTGCAAGGGAGGGGCTCGCCATTAATTGAGTACGCAATACAAGCGTTAGAATTACCA
>JAHWFP010173921.1:0-11143 GCA_023313725.1 Lithobius niger | reverse complement strand
GAAAGTAGATTCCAACTTTCAACACTTTTTACGTCTAAGCAAAGAGATAAGAATACGTGACTTTGTTTGGTTATGTTTAGATTATCAAATAATGTAGTTTTGGTATAATTACTGCAAGGTTTACCGAGGTCAAACCGTACCGTAACTAATTTACTAAAGCCAATTTGCGTAACTTCCCGATATCTCGAATACTGTACTGTTGGCTTTCCTGTAATGCTCGCGTATCTGTTTTCTGTTAGCTGTGGCCGTTTGGTTGCTACGGGCGACGTGGGGAGCCAATCAGAAGCTTCGTGCAGACTACGTCATCCGTTGCGACAGAACAAACCTATTTAGCAGTACTCTGTATCCAGAAGTGTGAATTTGACAATATGCTTTAAAGGTCTCGTCAAATTCTAAACAAAAAATGACAGATTACACTCGGATTATGGGTTAGACCGGTTAGATAGCTTAAATTTCGTGGATTATGAGCTGTATTAATTATCAGTGGCGCAATCAGTAATTTTGTTTAGGAGGGGAAAGGGAGAAGGGGGGGGGGGAAGGGCGGCAGCGGAACGGGCTAAGACCTTGGGGGTGGGGGATCGTTTTAGGTCTCTCGGAGAAATGTAAAACAATTGAATTGCTGCAGTTTGTGCTTTCGAAGCATTTATAAAATCTGTTTTCAGAATTCCGCCTGCAATGATTGCCTTACTAAGCAAGGGTCTTGCGGTAAGGCACTCCCCCCCCCCCCCCCCCACAGGTGCGCGTTGGATTTTATCAGCCGATTTATGAGGAAATTGGGCGTTCGAGTGGTACTCACTAAACCGATATGCGTTGGTTACAATCCCACGCCGAAAATCAGCTTTTTTCCGTTTTGTTTTAACCAAACACTATAAAAAAAATAGGAAGTTGCTATAGTTAGTTAAAAACTGAATTCAAATTTCAGTGTTACCGTGGACGATTTTATTCTGAGCAAAACATTTCATTTTCAATGCTTTCTTGCAGACCAGTCATTATTCATCATCAGGTGAAATAAATATGCCCAATTAACTTACAGCCCGTTTAAAGACAGGTGAATTATTTTATAACATCACTAAAATATATAACGTGGCCCTCTTTTCGTGGGTCTATAGACATACTATCGTTCTCCCCACTTCGGCCCACTATTCTGTGAAATTTAGGTTGCAAATTGCATTCCAACATATTCCTACTCCCCACATACTAAAATCATTCTAAAATTACTTGGTCGCATCGATTTTTTTCTCCATTTGCTGCGACGCGTACCGTTGCTACGATGTCCATAGACGTAGTATTTCTATCACAATCACCTTGCCATCCTTCCCTCCTTACCTTTAAAAAAAAAAATCAACAGTTTGGCAATGTCTAATTTTTTTCGAATAAGCATATGCACTGAACTTTATCATAATAAGGGCACGTGATAATTTTAGTTAATTTTGTTTGATTAGCGTGAAATTTCAAGACAAGGAAGCTTTCATGCGTGAAATGCACGATTTATGTTAAAATTCACACCTCAAATATTTTCGGAGGGAACGGGGGGGGGGGGGGGGAAGGCGGCAGAAATTTTAATAGAGCACAGGGTAGATATCACACTGGTTTCTGCCTTGTCAATATCAGAAATAAACTAATGTTGTAATACATATATAACATTTACCGCTCGGCCGAGTAATTGTAGTGTCGCCCTCAGAATTCAATAGGCTTAGTGTAGACATGCTAGGAAATTACTAGTCCAACAAGATATTAACTAGAGGAAGCTTCCATATTCACCCTTGGTATTTTTACTATTGTTGGAATTAAACTTTTTGAGATTTTCTTTCCGATATGAGAACCAGCATTACGACTGTTGTCATTGCTAAATTTATCTACCCCAAAACAAAACTTGTTAAGGAATCCCGCCAAGCTTTTCGGCCGTGTGAAGTCGTGATATCAAACGCCAAGCTCTTTTACCAAGCTAATCCCACCGAGTAATAGTTCGAAGGTTAAGTAAAATACCTGAAAATTGCTTACTGCGCAATTTTCAATTATTTCACTTAACGTTTGAAGTCTTAGTCGGTGGGATTAGCTTGCCGAAAGAGCTTGGCGTTTGATATCACGACTTCACACGGCCAAAAAGCTTGGTGGGAATCCTTAACAAGTTTTGTTTTGGGGTATTTTTGGTCCAAATTGATGAAATCAATTTTTTTTCTTAGCAATTACTTACACCAATCTAAGTTATCTCGTCCATTTTTGTTTTTTGGCGTTCATTAGATATTTAGGGCAGCAGTCGCCTTTTTTTTTATGATTATCATTTTTTATTAGTACTGCAAACGCACGGATTTATTTATGGTTCAGTTTGGCATTGTTACATAAAAACAATGTTTAAATAATGTAAAACAATCAATTTGGTCGTTTGAAGCTTCCTAACCCCTGAACCACTTGGACCAATTAGAAAGGTCCATAGGAAAATGGCACATCTCCAGAGCAATACCTGTAAAATGAGCCAAGAAACAGCTTTTTTCACCGCATGAAAGAATTTATTTTTGTGATACAAAAAAAGCGTTACTAGTAGCCAGTAATTAGGCAAATATCAACGTTATTCACATCGTTTTTTCAACAAGAACGGTAAGCTGTGTCACTAACAGTGACTTTTATGTTGTCAGGCGACCAAAGCCACCCGATCAAACAAGTTTCAGCCTTTTCTATCGCATAGTGAATTATCCTCAGATGGCTGAAAACAGCCAAACTGCCTTAGCTGTAAAGACACAACATGTCTAGTGGTCGCCATGCTTATATATATATATCATCTGGATATGTGTTATCGTTTATCATCTTGGCGGGCGACGAACTGGCGTGTGTCGTGATAGCTGACGTTTGTTAAAACAAATTTAATCCTGTACAGTGTACATCATTATTTTAACGATTTTTTTTTGTGTGATTCATTAATGATTCATTTAATGGCTTGCTTTTACATTCAAAACCAAATTATTATTATTACTTTTTGTTCTAGGTAACAGCATTGAAAATAAAAAATAACCCCTTCGCTAAAGCGTTCCTCGATGCCAAAGACAGACCAGAACAACTGTTGGATTCGAGAGATTTGTTAGGTGAAATGACCGATTTATCGGCGTTGCATCAATCTCAGCAAATGTCACAATGTAAGTAACGTACACGTAATTTGTATGCTAAGGACCGTTATTTATTGCCCGTAGGAAGTCATGATGGAAGTCATGGATTGGGGGGGGGGGGGGGGCACAAACTGCAGAAAAAAAAATTTAAAAGCTCAGTAGTGATTTCACATGGAATAATGTTTGCACCCCATACTGTGCCGTGTCGTGCCGTGCAGAAATGAGCCAGAATGAAGCCGTAACAACAACCGCTCGGTCCAGAATAACTGGACCTGGCGTGGCCTGACATGCCGTTATTAAACTAAAAGGCATTTTTTAGTCTTCTGTACAGCCGTATACCGGCTGAGAATTAAAGTACAAAGACAAACAGCCGTGACAAGCAAAAGTAATGCATTTGGGTCTGGCAAAGGTTTACAAAATGGGAAAATGCCAAGTTAAGATCTTTAATGTTTTAAGGAAGTGGGCTATTTGCACTTACTGTACCTGTGTGCAATGGGTATGTACAGGTCTATACTGTTGCAGCTTCACTACAATGCATACAGAATGTTAGGTTTTAAACTTCATCATAACTATTTTATTTATTATCCGATTTTGAATCTGTTTTTTTTTTGTAGGTCATATTGTGTCCTTGCGTCCAACTTTCTAATTTACTTTTCTGCCGTATAGTATGTCGTTTGGAAGATAGCACGAGGATGACCTTGAAATATCAATTCAAAGTCATTCCTTTTTTCTCGTGTAAACGTTCCCCCATCACCCTCATCATTGCATTTCTATCATTATTCTATCATTAGCCATTCACATGATATCGGCTCGTATAACACTGTATTTATCTCACCCTGTATAACTGATCTGAATGTTGACTTGATACATATAGCCTCTGTACAGATTTCATTTTCGTCTATTTCCGCTTCTAAATATCTCGATCAAACAAACGTTCTAATTGTTGAAGCAATAGTGTAATGGCTGGTTCTTTTCGAATTAGATGAGCTAGACCAATCTCCATCCTTGTTATCGTCCAAAATATCTTAGCACATTTCACAATTTCTTCGGTGTCTCCTCAGGCTTCAAACTCGGCCTTCGGGTTAAAATTTTCAATTTCTCCAAAGACCATGTCGCAAATTTTGTTTACTTGCATGATCGCTGGGGCCAATGGCCAATCTTAGTCTTGTGTGTCTATTCTTACATAGGTGGACATTATCTATGCCTTGTGATTTAATTTCCGGTTCCTGCCTCTAGAACCTTCTAGAAGCTTCCATTTCCCATAATACCCTGGCTATATTTATTTCGCGGTTGTCAGGAGTTACCAAAAGGTATTTAAACAAGGGCCAGCATGGAAAAATCAGAAAGCCTTCGGGCCAGCTAACTGGCTGGTCCTCTTCAACCCCTGCTAGGTCTCCTAGTTAGGGGTATTTTTGGCTTTTAGGCCTCTAGTAGGCCCAATTGTGGTTAGGCTTTTCCCCCCAACCTAAACAAGCCTCTTTACCCTAACTTAACCCCAAAGTTCCCCAGCTTCCCTTAAAAGAATTTGTTCAGTCTAATTTTGGTTTAGCTCTCCCACCGTTTGCTGTTTTTCGTCTGACCATCCCCCTCCCACCCCCCCCCCAAAAAAAAAATTTAAACAGTTTCAGTTCATTCCCCATTATAAATTAAGCACTGATGCTGGGGCGAGGGGTAATCTTCTTACTGGAAAATCGCATAATTGGAAGAACGTATACCGTATAACAGTCTAATGGAAAATCGTCTAACACGAAATTCGTGTAATGGAATATCATCTAATGTGTCTATCTCACTCGCGCTGCCACGCTCTCTGAGGCTATACATATAACATCAGAAAGCGCTGGTATAGTATATTAATATCAGTGGCGTAACTTACAGGTAGGCTAGGTAAGCATTGCTTACGGGCCCCTGCAACTCTGTGGTCCGCCAGGCGTCGAAATAAGGACATAGACAACATCATTGAGATATTTGCGTTGAGAAAAGCATGCTGAAAGTATCACCTTAAGAGCCTCAAGTAGGGAACAAAGCGCAATATGTTAAAGCAAGTCCAAGTTCCCAGTTAACAAGTGCAATAATGTAGCTACTAAGCAAAGCTTATAATAATTCGACAGTAAAGTATGCAAAAAATACCACATTAAAAAAAATTAATCAAATATTATTATTTGTTTGCATTACGAAGTAACTAATTTTTTGGGCCGAAAGGTGGTTGGTTGTTCGACTTTACGTAAACCAAATAATGTACAGTATGTGTATCATTTGGACCGAGTCAAAGATTTTTTTGAGGGGAGGGGGCAATAAATGTGAGAGGGCCCGACCATAAAGTTTGTATGCCTATCATGGCCTATCAGAGACACTTTGTTAATGTCCAGTTAGACGTTTATCAGCTATATTATTGTCGAGTTAGACGTTTATCCATTATACGTTTATCCATTATGCGATATTCCGTTTCGATGATTTTCCAGATTTTTTTTATTTAGACTGATATTAGACAATTATAATAAAGAAGGAGCACCTTTCCGTAATTGAGTTAAATAAAAGCCTACTGGTGCAACAAAATAAACAATAAAAAACAAAAAACAACGTTTCGGAGAGAAACATACTCCGTCATCAGGTTTCAATAAAATACTAAAAACACATGGTAGTTTACCGCCGAGTCACACAGGTTTAGAAGGAGGAGTCCATTCAAGTTCACACAAATTAATTTTTTTTAGAACATTATTAAAACAATTAAAATATAAAAAAAATCTCTAGCGTCTCCCCTAAGAAGAGGCAGACGAAAAGGTGGAGCAAAGAAACCCGTTTTTTTTTTTTTTAATATTTTAATTGTTTTAATAATGATCTAAAAAATTTTTAATTTGTGTGAACTTGAATGGACTCCTCCTTCTAAACCTGTGTGACTCGGCGGTAAACTGCCATGTGTTTTTAGTGTTTAAGTATTTTATTGAAACCTGATGACGGAGTATGTTTCTCTCCGAAACGTTGTTTTTTTTGTTTATTTTGTTGCACCAGTAGGCTTTTATTTAACTAAATTAGACAATAATCGCATTAGACGATTTTCCAGTTAGACTTTCGTCCGTCGCCCCATGCTTGTACATGTTTTCAGGTTTTATTGTGTTGATCGGATTTTGCTTGCATTTGTGTTATTTCGGTTACGTTGTTGTTCATCAGCATTATGAATTAGTTTATTTATTTATTTTGTTATAGGCACGTGGTATATGCCTCCAGACAGAGTGTGTCAGCCTCCTCCTGCTCACATGACCACTTCCCTCAATATGCAATCCAACCCAACCACAGGGTCGAACTGTGATAAGGGGTACAGTAGCAGAAGGTCAACAACGCAGAGGCCTTCCCCTTACCCCCCTTCGTGTAGGCGGCAAACCTCCAACCAAGGTAAGACAGACTTCAAATATTTAACCTTTTTTTTTTAATGAATTTTGTTATTAATATTAACCTCTTAGGAACCTCTGCGAACCTGGTGGAGGTCAGAGTCACTTGGGTTACTATTTTCGGTAGGTCTTCGAATCAACTAACCAGAGACAGATCTGTGACTCAGATTGAACAGGTACCCCGGGATGACCCACTGGCCCTTGACAGGGTTATTCCTCTGACTGACCAAGTGTCCCGTAACTAAGTTGTTGTGCAAGTTTCGCCTCGGCATTCGCCTCGCTCGTCTGTATAGTGGCACGTGGTGACGGTGCGTTTACGCAACGAGATATTCTCGCTCGCCGAACGCTACGTGCTAGTCAACCGTTATTTATTTACGATTAGTTTCCCATTTCTACTAACATTACAACAAACATCACATCAATTCAATTGTCGAGGTTGTAAACCATTGTAGCGCGGGGCCATAGCGTCAGTGTCTTATATCTTGAAGCATAGTTGGGCACATTTCAGGTACTTGGGGAAAAATAATAATGCTGTACAAAAGCTTAAATTGTGCTGCAATCAAGAGCAATGACCCACCTGACAAAAATAACTCGTGTAGGAATACCAGCTAAGCTGCTTTCAATGCAAAATCTGACCCTCAATAACGTTGAAAATGTGTAGCTAGCTACTAGCTAGCTAATTCTAGTCCGCTCATCCCCATGTTAATTTCCATAGGGTGATTATTCATCGATACCGAACGGGAAGGCTTCCAGCTATGAAATTGGACGAATGGCTGCAGTACGATACGAACTGCGTGCCTTTTATGGGTTGGAGCCTAGGGGCGTAACGAGGATGGCGTGGGATGGCGCGTAAGTACGAAAATATTGTTATAAACATTGTTAGTAATGTCGGCATCGTCTCTCATTGGACAGCCAAAGTTCGAACAATGACAACGTGTATACTGACGTGCGTGCCTAGACACACCATGTATCACGATAAATCTAAACAACGCCGCCACAGAAATTGTATTTACGTCCAATTCACGAAAAATAAACCAGCTCTAAAAACAAAGCAAAATAAACAAAGCCAAACACTGGTGAAGAGGCCACCAAGTTGAGAGTGGTACGGCCCTTCAAAAGGAGTGATATCAACACACCAAAACTAACGTAATAAAACAGATCACAAAAAATTAAAACCAGACCAAAACCTATAAAGAGGTGACCAAGTTCAGAATGGTTCGGCCTATAGGCAAAAGGTAGTAGCAAATTGTTGAAAACCAATTTCTTGTTGACGTGTCACTTTATTACACATCTGCACGGTAGTGGAGTTGAGTCTAATATACAATTTTAAAAAAAGGACTGATATCATATCAAAAACTAAAACTGGTAAAAGAGGCCGCCAAGTTCCGAATGGTTCGGCCCTTCAAAGGAGTGATATCAACACACCAAAACATTCGCCAACTTAATCGCACCGTATAATACTTTGGACGTTAAATGAAATTTGAGTATTGCTACCAAAAGTAGCAATGTTCTAGTTTTCATTTAACCTTCGAACTATTAAGTCGTGCGATTAAATTGGCGAATGTTTTGGTGTGTTGATATCACTCCTTTGAAGGCCTGAACCATTCGGAACTTGGCGGCCCCTTTTACCAGTTTTGGTTTTTGATATGATTATAAATAACAACACGGAAAATAGCATTGTTGTTATTTCATGCTATTTCCAAAATTTGCTATTCTCGCTCAAAAAACAGTTTCTGTATAGCAGTGACCAGACGACGGTAGAATAAATAGCTGCTCTCAGCGAGAATTCAAAATCCAACACGGCGTCCATTTCGGGGTTATCGAATCGAAGACAAACCATCGGATGCCGGCATTCAGAAATCAGTACGTCGTCTTGTACTGCAGTAATTATTCTTTTTGTCAGAAATCGATGCTGTCATGTTGCATGCATCGTATGACGTGTCGCAAGGCACTAGGAGAAGATCTGCGTCTGCGTTCTTGCCATTGTGGCTACGTATAGATAACTCGCCACATTCATCGGTAAAGGCGAGAAGCAGCCAACAGATTTAGTATTAACCAAGTAAGAGCTAGTGAGCGATAAAAACCCACCACCATGAGACATCGTCTGAATCCAAACTAGTGCAAGTTGCAAACTTTAAGACTGGTGTATTTTAATTTTAATTTTAATTTTAATGTAAAGCATGACGGCTTGTCTTGTTTAGTACTTGACGTAATTTATGAGCAGTCAGAGGCCTCTCCTACGTAACGACGACTTTTTCAGCAGATAAGGTTTTTATTTTATTTTAAATATGCGAAATAAGTTGTGTAAATTAGTAATAAACGAAGTAACTAACACACTGGAGTCAATATCATTTCTTGTCATCCTAGCTGATCACGATGTCGGTTCAATTGTAAAAACTACACACAAGAACTAACATAGCTTCCTACAGAAAACCACCCTTAAGCACGTTTTGTCAGAGTGGCGTGACCTGGATTCGAACTGGCAACCCAATCCGTCGAAATGTGAGTGCATAAAGGTGGGGGAATCTACAAAAAGGGTGGGATGACTGTACTAAAAGGTGAAATGACTGTACTACGTTATTTCTTGTGTAGCAGGGATGCTGCCGGTGTGAAAAAAATGTGAAAAATGTGAAAATTTGCCAGTGGTAAAATAATATGTGAAAAACGTGAAAAAAAAATGTGAAAATTACGAATGTTGGTGTGAAAAAAAAGACAAAACGCACAAACGAAGTAAAAACAATCAAATTATCCGCCCTAATTTTGGGCGCCGAATTACCTAGGCATGCCTGTGGTTAGAACATAAAAACGAAAATTGGTTGGTTTACGGGCCGAGTCACTTTGAAATCGCTTTCGCTCTCTTGAGTGAAATTACAGGGGTATTACAATGGTTACTGGAAAAGAACATTTTTTATTAAAGAAATGTGAAACTGGTGATATATGAAAATGAAGAAATAGTGATACGAAAATGAAAGTAGGTACGTGAAAATGTGAAAAAATAAAATGCAGGTATGTGACAAATGTGAAAAAATGAAAAGCGGGCATGCGAAAACTGTGAAAAAAATAAAAAGTGGAAATGTGAAAAAATGTGAAAAAAGCTAGTATAACAGCGATTTTTGTATTTATCTGTGTGTATTTATTACTAATAATATGTTCAGCTAAAATTTACTTTTTGTTTGTTTTCTCCATTTTTGAGCAAAATCGGATAAATGAAAATTAAAATATTCTTTCTCTAGGTTGGGTAAAATTGAGACATGGAATACTAAATTACAGAAGTAAATCTGTTCTCATAGCCCTTATGTCAACGGATGTGTATCGTATATTATCTACAGAGTGTATCTGTTAGTGACAGATAATGAAACTTACGTAACGTGAGCTAATACTGATTTTTTTTAATTTTAAAATTAAAATTTATTTTATCGACTGGCAAAGAATGCAAATCGAAGGCACGGTTTGTACTCGGCTGTAATTTTAAAATTCCAATACTTTTCCAGGATTTTCAAGGACTGGTCAATGAAAATTCAAGGGTCAGAAGTTAGTAATTGCGAGAAAATTAGATATTTAAATTTTGTTAATTATGAAATCTTATGAACACTGGAAAAATGTGGATTTTGTTCAGTACATGACCCCTGCATTAGAATTACCTCTTCTTTGTATTGATGAGCAGCTTATGTTATACACGGGCTTCTCTCAACAAACGCTCTACCTGGTATTCGAACCACGGTAAATGCATGGAATTTTTTTTTAAATATTCACAGTAAATTCTTTTTATTTAGTTATCAAGGAGCACACGACAGTTCCTGTTACTCCAATTCTTGTACTATTTGTCGAAATTGTGCTCGTAATTCTCACTACTAATTTCGAGGTTCGTTTCAAGCTTTTGTGAGAACCACTCAGTTTCTACTGACGCCATTGCTCAAGTGACCAAACTCTTGCCTAGCCCTACTTTCCAGTTTTTTTCCTTTCACACAAGCCTCAAATCGAGCGTCACACATCGGAAACAGATTTTTTACATATATGAAAAAAAAATATAAAAATATACTATAATGCTGTATTGACAAAATTCGAGGTTCGATTCACCTTTTAGAATCGCACACAGGCTTATGTCGGTTATTAAAAATCAAGAAAATCTGCTGATTGTCTTTCAACGTTGTTTTGTTTTAATTTGGTGACTTACATGGCATAAACAAAGCTACAGCTGTGCTGGCTACATGTATGGAAAAAAAAATTCAAAATAACTCTTGTGTCAAATTTGAGGTTTCTGTTGACCTTTTAAAATGGCTCACAACCATATTTTGGGCTGGTTCGTTTTAATCTGGGCTTTAGGAGGGAAGGAAAGAAAGCTGGCGCCCTTGTCACTAACTCCACCTGTCGGAATGAAAAAAATTGCTGGGGTTGTGTTGTTTGACTTGATTTTCATGTTACATTGATGTCTGACACGGAAAACAGAAACATGATTTTCAGCTATGGTAATTTCCAGGACTATTTCGGGACTTAGGGATTTTTTTTTAGTTTTTCAAGGACTTTTCCAGGCCTGGAATTTCATTTTTTATTTTTTAGTATTTCTTCAAATTTTCAAGGAACCGTACGAACCATGGACGAACATCACATTAAAAATGTCAACAGAATTAATGCAACTTAAAACAAGTTTAGCGTGTACTAAAT
>JAHWFP010173919.1:0-14790 GCA_023313725.1 Lithobius niger | reverse complement strand
TTAGACCCTTACTACCCGGTGATCATGCTAATGACTTAGTAAGGAAAATTGAAATTAGCCAACAGCGAAAATCATACACTATAAATGACATAGTTCAGTAAACCACTTTTATGCACTTACGTTAAATCGGAGTGGCATGACCCGGATTCGAACTGGCTACCCAGTTCGCCCCCAGATCACTTTCATAGCGCCTTAATCTCTCCGTTGCACTCCGATGAAACGTAAGTGCACAAAGGTGGCTTACAGAACTACGTTATTTCTAGTGTATGATTTTCGTTGTTGGCTAATTTCCAATTTTCCTTAATATTATTTCCAACAATTTATGTCTATTTATTAATGACTTAGTAACTCAAACAGAATGGGTGTACACGCTTACGCTTGTAGCAGGTTGTCTTGCTTGGAATTGCTGCCATGTTACCAAACCGAAAAAAAATGTCAACCTAAAGCAAAGTAGGAAACCCACACCCCCACTATCATTGGATCATCACATGGGTCTTTATAGGACGATCTCCAACAGCTGTTCCTCAAAAACCGGGTAGTAAGGGTATAATGCTTAGCACCGTCTTACTGGCCAAATCTGACACCTAGAGCCTTACAGTCAAAGCTTGTCCGTGTTCCTTACAGGTTTTGACTTTTAGACCCTTACTTTTAACTTTTAACGATACGTTTTTGTTTATTAATTATAAAAAAAATAGGTGTGTATCAGGACCCTCAGGTAAATTATACCGCTAAAGCCATCCTTCCCTTTGATCAGGACGGCAATAAAAATAAGCATTGTAACCGTTAAAGTTGGAAAAGACATGACCCCTCAGCACAGACAGGATTATTTCGAAAAAAATGTCTTTAAGTGTATGTAGGTAAATTAAAAGCTGATCGAATTTGCTCTAAGGATACGAATATTCACGTGAAAAAAAACTAATTCCATGGTTATCAGACAAAAAAAATTGAATTATTTTGAAATGGGTTTTCCAAAATTCCAAAATCTGGAAAGACATGATTTAAAAAGATTTCGTCTGTTTATTCCATATGTTAAAATGGCGGAGGTAAGTCCCCAAAAAACAGGTTTTAAGAATGAAGGAATTTGGCGGATCTACCCTCACATGAAATCAAATCAGAATCACGAAAAATATGACCAACAAAATTATCATCATCGTTGTTAGCCATTGTAGAGGAGGGAAAAAACTTATTAGCTAATAGAGTGCTAAACAAATTGAAACAATAGCAACCACAGTCAAGATTTACGTTTCAAAACTATTTCTGTTGGCGAACTAGTGATTGTTATTTTTGCGGGAAAATTACCGTAAAAATAACGTGGTGTAGGTTTTAACATAATCACAATGTGCGACAAATAATGTTTGTGGTGTGAATAGTCCAAACATAAAGATGTGTCAGTTCCTTTGTTTTTGTTTCTCAAGACAAGGCCGACTGAGACAGAAATTGGGTGTCTTGCTCCCAGCTCCACGCCTGAGCACGTGTGTGCCGGTTTCTTAGCAGTGCTTTGTTAAACAAGATTTTGACGATGGTAAATCAGCTGGCCTAGAGCCAAAAACGAAATATGCTACTTCGCTTACAGACGAACTTTGGTGGATTACAAAGCGAACGTCACAACGTGGATACTACGACGTCCCACTGATGTGTATGCATATATAAACTCCCGCTAAAACGAATTGGGCGAGATGGGATGGAGGGGGTGAGAACACCGAAACATTTCTATTCAATATTACAAGTGTTGTGATTCTCAATGAGATGCTTAAATTTGCATGGGGATGGGGAGAGAGGTGAGTGTGGTACGGTGGGGTTGGGGATAAACAAACGCGGTCTTTTTCAGGGATTCGCTGTTGACAAACAACTGCTGCACGTTCGCCTGTTTGTGGATGGAGGTGGGGATGAAAGGAGGAGCGCCATGAACGGGTTTGAATGTAAAATGCGATGCAGTAAACAAGAGACGTTGCTAATGCAGGAAAGAAATCGTCCAGTGTGAGACTTTTATTAGGCACTGTATTAACTGAACGTAAAAGACTTACCGTCCTTACTGATTGCAGGCCTTCCAGTTCATTGCACGCTGATTTGCTATATTTAGGTAAGCCTAACCCACAAATGATGCAAACCTCTCCGTCTCGTAAACGCTGCAAATTCGGTAACCGGGCAACGTGATTATCAGGACAGCAGGGAAGGACAAATAAGAGCGTCTGCTGGATGATAACCAATCAGCTTAACGGGAAAATAACTCACTGTGCGAGAACTAAAACTAATTAGACTGAACCAAAAACAGTAGGGGGGGGGAACTTTAGGGTTAACAAAAAGGCTTAGTTTAGGTTGGGGGAAGACAGCCTAACCTAAAATTGGGCTTACTAAAGGCCTACCCAAAAATTCCCCTAACTAGGAGACCCAGCAGGGATCGAAGAAGGACCTGGTTGGCCCGAAGGCTTTCTGATTTTGTATGCTGGCCCCGTTGCTTCAATACTATTTGGTGACCCCTGACAACCGCGAAATAACAGAAGTATGGGAAATGGAAGTTTCTAGTGGAACCGGAAAGTAATTAGAATACATAGATAATGCCCACCTATGTAAGATTAGACTCATAAACTAAAATTGACCATTGGCCAGCAAACATGCAAGTACAAGATTTGCGACACAGCTCGCACCTGCCAAATTTAAAGATTAGTTTATATTTATTACTAAGGAGCCATAACCGCAACGGGTTTTCTGCCCCATTGCTAAGTTATCTAAAATCGAAATGAAGCAAACAGTCTATATTAATGACTAGCCTTGTGAGGAAACAAGATACACTAATCTGAGAAAGAAAGAAAAAAAAACTGCCCCGACTGGGACTCGAACCCAGGAATTCCCTCTGACTAGGGCGGATACACTAACCACTGTGCTACTGGGGAAGATACTGGCTACGGGCTCCAGCCGAGCTAAGTAGCTGTTAAGCCTTTTTCACTTACAAGGAGGAAAAGCAACATTGCTTCTTGGCCTCCAAACTAGTAATAATGAGAGTAATAAAGAATGTTCGTTTACTCTTTATCTTGTGATTTTTTCTTTATATAAAATCGAACTTGAAGGTACATTCCTCCCGGTTGGCTTTCGTGTATGGCTCAGTTTTGCAACATTACTTCAGACGCATGTAAATGTGATTTTCGTACTTCCCCCTCATCGAGATACTGCAAAAGCTATTTCGCGCAGGATGCTCGAATATAGTGAGAAGGTATGTCCTTTTAACTTACAACTAAGCACATAAAGATAATATTACAAAAAAAACGTCTAGTGTGCCGTAAAAAAGGGGTTATATGATTGAAATTTCACTTTACTTGTTAAAATATACACCGATAAAAATTGATGAATTTTAATTGAAATGATCAAATGTACAATTGCGAAAATTGCATCTGTTTAAGTGCTTTGTTTGATTTTATTTTATATTATTTGAGCGTACATGCCTATACCACAAATGCTCAGTCTAACCTACTTAAAACTACGGACACCAAATGCCACCAGTAAACCAAGCAACTTACAAACCACCAAAAACCAGTAAGCATCCTGGACCCTATGCACAAGGTACCGGGAACAAGAGAGATTCCTGGAACTCTAGGTGAACCGTCATGTTGCCTTACAAAACCCCAAGGTCCTGCGCAGGGGGCCTATACCTAACACCGAGTGTGGGCAGACGCCGAAGGCTACGCGAACTGGATCGATCCCTACATTGTGGGCAAAGCGTCGCTGAGCAGCCCAAAAAGGGCACTACACCCAAAAATGACGTACAGTCTCTTATCCACCGCCACAAAGGAGAGCGAGACCACCAAAGCCTGAACATGTCAGCCCTGTGTTGAACATGCCCAGTTCGAAGTCTTGAGAGCAAACCCACATCGTGGCGGGAGAAACTGTCAAGAGGCCTAGGGTAGGCTGTGGTTGGGTGCAACTCGTACAAACCCCTGCCACTGGACTGGCAAACCACTCCGCAGCCCACTCACGCTCAGCAATCCTCGCAACCACACCGTAGGTCCCTGGGACCCATGGGAAGACTGATCACACCCCCTTCACCATCCGAGCCCCTGCCTGGCGAGACTGCCTGCCAGCTCATTACCAAATCAGCCTGAGTGGCCCGCAGTCCACTCAAGGAAGACTGACCTGCCGCGCTGGCAAAGGACAAAAAACTTCCACCCTATCTCAAAACCGACCGGGTGGGAACATTGGAGAGACAGAAAACAACGCCTCAGGAAGCCAATACTAGCCAACGAGTTGGTGAGTACGCAGAACTTATGCAAATGCATATCCGAACCAATGTCTAGTGCCACAGAAATCGCAGCAAGCTCACCCACGAAGGCCGAGGGGAGCGGGAGAAGAGAGAACCGGTACTCCAGCTGCCAACACGGAACACAGACACCAAACCCCCCCTCCCTCCCCCCATTCCATGAAGAAGGAAGCGTCACAGAACAGCTGAAAAGCTGAACGCCTAGTCATGCCTCTTTCCGACTGCACAGAAGCCACCGCCGCCGGACACCACAGCCACAAGGCCGGTGGATGGACAGAAACCCGAGTAGGAAAGCCACCCATCCCGGCCAGCAGAAGAAGTGTGGCCCCCTGGCCTGGAGCACCAAGCAAACCACGGGCCTTATCCGACAGAGACATATAGTCCAACAGAATACGACCCAAGGGGTCTGATCTGCCCCTCCCAACCGCCCGCAGACAGATTGCTCCCTGGCCCGAAAGGCAACAGGGTCCTCGCCAGCTTCCACATGTAGGGCAGGCACTGGGGTAGACGGTAAACAACCGGTGGCCACTCTAAGGCACTGATTCATAGCAATCTGAACCTCTTTAATTACCTGCCTAGAGCTGGCCAAAAAAAGGGATATGAAAATCCACGCAAGAGCGAACATAGACCTTGTAAAAGGAAACGACAGTAGCATGCTTCGCAATGGACGCATTAGTAGCGATGGACCGCAGCACATTCAACCGGGCTGACACATTTTGCTTCACGGCTGCTACATCGTGCGTCCACAACAGTTGCGGGTTCAGCCAAAAATCAAGGAAGCGAACCTTCGACTTCGCTGCGACCCGCAACCCATTTACCAAAATGGAGCCCTCCCAGGCCCTCCCCTGGCGGAAAATCATCAGCTCTGTCTTGGCACTGGCTAACTGAAGGCCTCTAGCCGCCAGTGTGCACGACCCCCTTGCAATGGCCGCCTCAAGAGAAGCCAAAATCACAGGCAAGTCCTTCCCCATAAGCCAAACTGCCACGTCATCTGCATAGGCGACCACGTTGACCGAAGAGTTCATCTCTACTAGGACAGTTTTGATCGCCACTGAAAACAGAGCCTGGCTCAGGCAACTACCCTGGGGAAGGCAGCAGTCAGTGGAGCTAACACTGGACCACGCACCCCCTGCCCTGTCGCAAAGTGCCGCACGCCGAGCAGCGCCATAACCGCAGCAAGAATTCCGCCAACACCCAGGGACCTCAGGGAAAACTCTACCAACGATATGTCAACCATATCGCAGGCCGCTTTTATGTCCAGGAAAATGGCTATCACAAAGCAGTAATTAAACCAAGCCTCCCTGATGCCCGACTCAAGGTCCAGCACCGCGTCCTGAGCTCCGTGATTCTTCCGAAACCCAAATTGAGCGCCGAACAACACGCCCGAGCCCTCAATTTGCCACACCAGTCTATTGATTAGTATCCTCTCATAGACTTTGCGTGCGCACGAAAGGAGCGCAATTGGCCGGTAACTCATGACAGAGGAGCGGGTCTTGCCCCTGCCAAGCACCGGGGTAAGGACAGAGAAGAGCCAGGAGGCTGGAACCGGAGCCCCGTCGAACCGGGTCTAAAAGAAGGCCAACAATGCATTTTGTCCATCCCGATCAAGGCCACGGAGGTCGTCATAAGAGACCCCGTCAATCCCCACAGCACTCCCAAGCCGACAAGAGGCTAATGCCGCAGAAAGTTCCTGTAAGACCAGCGGCTGGTCAGCCTCACCCGACCCGACCCCCAAGTTGGTGGGCGTGAGAGGAGGACCTTTCAGTGCACCATAGAACTCCGCGAAATTGGCATTAAAAGCCTCAGCCATCTTTGGGCCCCTAAGAACCTCGTTGGACTGGCCAAAAACCCAAGTAACAGTAGCACTTACATCACGCAGGCGGACCAAAGCCCAGACATGCGACAGGGAAAGGTCCCGAGATACCTGGTCTCAAAACCTCGCTCCAAACATCGCCTTCTCCCCGTGTGAAGAAACCGAGTCTCTTAAGGCAATCCCAACAAACTCGAACCACCGTTGGTCAGGCAGACATCGGCAAAACCGCTGCCAGGCACGGCGACGATCCCGCACAGCAGTCACACACACCGAAGTCCGCTACACCCCACACGGCCCCGTCTACCAGACTTTCCACGCAGGCAGCGCTTGGTACCATGCCTCCCACCAACCCACTTTCTAAGTCAAGGGGCAAACTCACCAGAAACGACAACTGGCGGAACCAGAGCTACGACACCACTAAGTCAGCCGCACCCCCCCCCCCCCGCCATCTTAGGTTAACGCCACAAGAAAGTGGTCGCCAGCTCATTCGAGCAGAGGAACATATCCAGGACCGACTCCTGGATCTGGTCCCCATACCTCCTTACAAACGTAGGTGTGCCATTCTTCAGCACAGTGAGGCCCAAACAGTCCACGGATTCAGCCAATGGGCGTCACAGCCACCACATCCCAGAGCCAGTGATGTGTGTTGAAGTCCCCCCTAAAACCAAGGGCCGGGGGAGGGACACAACCCACTCCACCCACTCATGACACGAGACCCTTCCAGTGATGTGAACTACACCTATGGTCAACCACCCTAGACCCCACTACAACCGGAACACGCATGCATCAACATCGCTGCACCTCCGAAAGGGGGGGGGGGTCACAAACGGGACCCAATCCTTAATGAACACCCTCACCCCCGAGCCGCCAGGACCAGCGACGCACAAAAAACCATTTAGACTTAGGACAAACCCGACTGGCAGCCTGGTTTCAACCAAACCCAAAATGTCGACTTTAGTTCCCAACCATTCCAACTCTTCCCCCTTATTCCCTATACCTCGTACATTCCAGGTACAAATAACGAACTGAGTGGGAACAGAGTGGGATAAACATCACAACACACTACGGAGACACCTGCACCATCAGCAGATCATTTTCTCCCTCTTGAGAGAACGTATCACATTTCCCCCTGTGTGAAACAGATACTTCACCACCGTCTGACTCCCCATTCAGCATAGCTACCTCACTGGACCACGACAATGCTGCGTCGCTACACACCACATCTACACTGCCTAAACTGCTAACTTTATCATCATCCACTAACACTCCTGAAGCACTGGTTTCCACAAAGGCAACATACATATTTCCACCATTAGGAACACTTTCACTCGGTGTATCACCTCCCATATAAACACCACAAAGTTGAGCACCTTCACCACCACTAACACCAGGAGCTGCAGAATCCGGGCACACTTTCGTCAGGGTTCCCTCCCCACCATCTTCCAACAAATCACCCACTGAAACCACTACACCGTTCAGCAAACCACCACTTTTCGCCTCCTCGAAATCTTCCTCACCAGCCAAGTTCTCCTCCACTGCCACCTGTTTCAGGAGAGGTGGAGAACTGGCCAAAGCCGAACGGGAAGAAGAAGCCTTTCGTCGCCGTGGCCTTCTCCGCTAGACGAATCGCTGAAGAAGCTGCTGGAGCACTCGATGGAGGGCCATTGTCCTCAACAGGAGCAAGGGTACCCAGCACCTCCTCTACAGCAGCTACAGGTTGGGAAGGCACAGGGTGTCACGAGATAAGGCCACTTTGCAAACACGGCAGACAACCAACGGGCAAAAACGTCTCACGTGTCACGTCTCGACAATCAACTTTTTAGCAAAGACATAACACGTGCAGAATGGAAGAATGGATCTGGAGTTTGCTGATTGGCATTGTTCCCTAATTAGAATAGTTAAAACCAATGTGAAACAATCAAAATGATCGTTCAGGGACCCGTAACTCCGGAATGGATCGACCAATCGAAAAAGTGGTCTCTCTGAGGATGAAACCTAGGGAAATTTCTGGCTTAGATCATATTTCAGATTTTAGGTCGGTGCTGCAGTTTTTTCTGAAACCGTGTCACACAAGAACAAGAAGAACAACAACAAGTGAACAGTTATCAAATTTACGTGTGGCTCCCTACTTTTACTCTTGCACGGAATTGCGTAAAAATTGATACAAATCTACCTTCCATACCTATCTACTAGCTGGCCAAGTTTTGTCGAAATACACTAAATAGGAACGGGGAAATTAATAGTTTTAGCTTTGCTGGATAGAGGACTTCCCAATGTGCATATCTTGCTGGCAAGTTCACCACGCCTTTCTAGTGACAATCTGAGATGACGTTGGATAAATTCAAAAAAACGTCCTACCATCTAACGTTTGTCCTTTGGATAAATTAAGGCAAAATGACCATGTTATGCGTTTTCATGACGCTTGAACATCTTAGTCGACGAATATAGCAACAACAAAAAAACACAATTAAGTCAGCATTCAGTTCGTTTCTTTGATATATTTAATAAAGAACAGTCAAAAAGCCAAACGTTTCAAGCGTTAATTGAATTAAAAGTGCAGTGTTTTCAGCTTTCTTTGCAGTCCTTAAACAGTATGATTCGATGCACAAATTAACTTTAAAGGGGGATTACCACTAATTGGCTGGCTGCAGCATCTATATCCATTTAACGCTATCTAGTTCTGTCTAACCCTTACTTTCAAAGAGCGAAAGAACACACAATTAAATTTCTTTTTACACAACAAACAAGCCACGTGCCGCCTCAATTACTGAGTGCAAAGTTGGTGCGCCCACGTTTATCAGAAAGCAAGCGGTAAAGTTAAGCCTAACGACATCGTGGGCGCATTTTTCTATATATCGACCGTTTTGTAACGGAGATTTTGAACCGATAGATGAGCTCCCTGGTCCCGTAGACGCACCAACTTTGTATTCAATAAAGTAAGGAGGCACATGGATAGTTTGATGTGTAAAAAGAAATTTCTTTGTGCATTTCTTCACTGATTGAAACCAAGTGCTACATAGAACTAAATAATGGGAGACGGCGCTAGATGCTGCAACCTGTCATTTGGTGAATTAGGCACCCATATAAATTGAGCATGGGTTGAAACTGCCCAACAACTTGCATTATTACAACAAAGTTAAAATGTAAAATACGACAGTTTATCACAGAATACAAGCATAGATTTTAATAAAAAGTTGTTAAATATTAAGTACTACTGGAGGTATTTGAAATGGCATTATGGTAATAAAAGCAATAAAAACAGTTCGAATCGTAGAGAGATGAATATAAATACTTTTACTCCTACACCTTTCAATCTGCACTGGTGGGATGCTTGTCTGCGCATCACACACCAAGTGAACAGAGAGGAACACACTTAAAGCGTGAAATAAGGTTATAAACGGGACAAAAAGCCAATTGGGCTCGGTAAGTGTTAAATAAATACGGATGCAAACCTATTTACGTTGCCTTTTGGTGTATGATTATATGTATAGGTATGCGTGTTAAATGCTTCCTATGGTTTTTGTTTGGCCATGTCAGTATAGCTGAGTGGTAGTCCTCTGGCCTTTGGTTTCAAAGGTCGTGGGTTCGATTCCCCACTCAGGCAGTCTGACATTTACGTTGCTTTTATTTAACACTTATCGAGCCCAATTGGCTTTTTGTCCCGTTTATAACCTTATTTCACGCTTTAAGTGTGTTCCTTTCTGTTCACTTGGTGTGTGATGCGCAGACAAGCTTCCCACCAGTGCAGATTGGAAGGTGTATGATTATATGTATATGTATGCGTGTTAAATATAAATACTTTTAGTACAAGTTCTAATTCGGAAAACTGAATTTTACAACTTAAAGGCGTGTCAGTTGGAACAAACATTTACTCTTGACATTTTTATGAATTTTATACATGAATTACTTCAGGATCGAAACCTGTAGTTGATTTAGAAATAAATGGTGGACAAATAACGGTTGTATGGGACAGTGGTTCTCCATTTACTCTCGTTCGAGCTGCATTCTGAAACAAATTAAAGAGCAAATATGAACCTCAATGAACTTGGTTAGTGTGGATCACTCTCCTTTAACTATTAAAACCATTAAAGGAAAAGTTTTAAAGTAACCATTAATTGTATGTGATAGCCTTCCCTATAGTGCAATCCTGCGTGTAGATTTATTTTCAATCATTGGTATAAAGCTGGATTTTCAAGATAATTCCTGGTCGTGGAATGACAGTAATTTTTTTTCGTGCTTCACGGGAACGTCCATTAAGAATGGTTAGGCGGCAGTAAACCATCAAGAAACAAGTCAGTTAATAACTGGTTGTTCTCAGTAACAATCAATAAACACAAGCAGCTTTGCTCAATATTTTATTATTCTTATCTAACATCACATGTTGAATACAACCATTAGAATTACGGGATGACATTTACAGACGAATGGTGACAAAATAATAGACATCTAAATCTTATTTAAAGAGGAGCTGCAAAATGGAACCTCTTAGAACGAAGCGTGACGACGCCAACGGAGCGAGCGATGTGGCAAGTGTATTTTAAAATAATACAGAAGAGTTACAATTTTGTTAATGTTGTATAATAAAGCTTTCCGTGGGATATAATAATATCTGAAGCTAATCTAACTGTAGAAGAAAAGAGTGATATTCCGAACTTATTTTCCCGGGTATTTAAACTGAATTTGAATGCTAATATACGTTTTGATCGTTTGCTGGATAAGAGGATATTGGTCCCTGGTATTTCCTCGTGGTGCCACATTTTACAGCATCTTCCTTCCCTGAACTTACCTACTTCTAGTGTGCGGGAGCACCCCCTGTTCGGGTGAGGGAGTTTGCTGTGGTTTGTGACGTCCTTGAACTCAGCGGGATGTACGACTCGAGCAAAGCTGGGAATGCCACGTTTTCGTAATTTTACTGTGAAGTTACAATTAATGTGCTTTGTAATATGTATTAATGCACGGTGGTGACGTCACGCTAATACATATCCATGCTAAAAGCGTAGTTGTTATATACGGTTAATCTGAAAACCCACACACGTCACAGTGAGTTAATTTTGATAACCCACACTTTTTTGATAATCTAACACTTTTTGCGCGGGTCTACACAACCACTGCTCCACCATGTGACATATGACCCGACTTTGTAAAATTACCGTACACAACACAAATGCAACCAGCATAAACAAGCACATTTACAACCTGCAACATTTTTCTTTCTAGCCTAACACGGAAAAAAAAAAGAAACACTCGCGAGACCCCCACCTAATGCTAGACCCCCACCCACGGAGGAATGGGCCCAACCCGGCAATCTTTCGTTCCGACGGTACGTAAACGAGACTGACACTTCCTAAACACACCTAAAAACCTACGAGACTCACGCGAATAGCGCATTTTATATGTATACTCATCTTATTTAAACTATTAAAGTAGAAAAAAAATACAGTTTTACCTTCAACACAAACATCGGTATTACGCAGCGTCTCTCCCCTTCGGTCGGCCTTCATACACAGGAAGCTTCCAACCCCGTTTCTAAACCGGAACTTCCGTTCAGGAATTTACATAAGTCGCATGTAGAAAATCTTAAATTCTTGAAACAAGTCTTTAAAAAACTCTAATAACACGATAAATTAGCTCGACGTCACACCTTAGCATTAAAATACATATCCGTGAGTCCTTGTCGATTTAATGGCTATAATTGCTCTTGAGCTCGAAACGGCTAGTCCACTATCTCGGGGGTGAAGGGAAAAACTCGTTGGCTTGGCCCACTCGTGTTTCCCTCCACCCCCTTGCTCGCGAGCAATTATAGCCGTTAAATCGACAAGGACTCACGGATACCTACTACTTAATTGAACTTCGTTTATTTATGTATTAGTCAAGTTATTTAGATTTATTAAGCACTAAAACTTGATGAAAACTTCGGTAGCAATGCTTACAATATGATCTAGGAGTAGTATCTTTCCTAAACAATTATCCAAATTTTACAAAGCACTACGATTTATACGCAAATGAACATCCAGCTACCAGCAACATTTATAGTGTTAGGCAATGGCCGCTCCATGTGCTTTTCTTACGTATAGTCGTAGATGTAAGCAAAACAACAAAAAAAAAAACTGCACTTTGTGAGGATAACACCATCTTTGGTATACTTCATGTCCATCCATTAGAAACTTTTAGGTAGGGGTGCTCACCAGAACTTGTCCAAAAACCAACATTATGAGGTAGATATCCGTGAGGCTTTGTCGATTTACCGATTATAATTGTTCGCGAGCGAGAAACGGCTAATCCACTATCGAGGGGGTGGAGGGAGTCACGCGTGGGCGAAGCCCACGGGTGTTTCCCTCCAGCCCCGAGATAGTGGACTAGCCGTTCGAGCTGAAGAGCAATTATAATCGGTAAATCGACAAAGACTCAAGGATATGTATTTTAATGCTAAGTTGTGACGTCGAGCCAACATATTTAGTTATTTGAGATTAAACAAAATTTATTTGAAAATTTTATTTGTGAAACATGACGTAAATTCTTGAACTCAAACTTCGGGTTGATACTTCCAGTCTGTGAAAGTCTCACGTACGCGAGGACGTCCCTATATCCAGTTCCAGTCACCGACGTTTGTGTTTAAGGTAAAACCGTATTTTTTCTACTTTATTAGTTTAAATAAGATATAGCGTATAAAATGCGCTATGCGCTTGAGTCTCGTAGGTTTTTAGGTGTGTTTTAAAAGGTGTCAGTAGGCTAGTTTTTGTTCCGTCGGATCGAAAGGTTGTCGGGGGGTTCGGCTTGGACTATTTATTAATGGATGGGGGTGGGGAGGGGGCTAGCATCGTACGCAAGGTTTTTTTTTTTCGTGTTAGTGCGGAAAATGTCGCCAGGTTATAAATGTGCTGTTCGCTTGAGTATCGTATGTTTTTAGGTGTATTTAGGTGTGTTTACAAGTGTCGGTAGTCTAGTTTTAGTACTGTAACTGTAGCTTTTTGACGCGCACCCAGCGTTAGCCATGGCGCCAGAAGGAGAGAGGGTCAATTTTGCTAGGTAAATCTAGTTTTAGTACTGTCGGAGCGAATGGTTGGCGGATTGGGCCATTCTTACATGGGTGGGGTTCTAGCATAGTAGCCTACGCGAGATTTTTTTTTTTTTTCGTGTTAGTACGATAAATGTCGCAGGTTGCAAATGTGCTTATTTATGTTGGTTGAATTTGTGTTGTGTACGATAGTTTGCAAAGTATGTCACGTGGTAGAGCAGTGGTTGTGTAGAGCGCGGAAAAAGTGTTAGAATATCCAAAAAAGTGTGGGTTATCAAAAAAAGTGTGGGTTATCAAAATTAACCCACGGTCACGTGTGTGGGTTTTCAGATTAACCGTATATAACGGCTACCCTTTTAGCATGGGGATGTGTTGGCGTGACGTCACCACCATGCATTCACTACTGATATCCGCATCTCAAAGGGTTTCAAAGGGTTTAACGAGCGTTAACCACTCCTGGTCATCTGCCCGAATCCCTAAGGCCCTAAGTCTGCAACAGCCAGATTCCCAGGCGGTCACCCACCCAAGTATCAATCCTGCCCAATCCGCATCTCAGCCCTCTTGTAACAATACAAGGCTGCAGGAACACAACAATGAACGGGTTCTCAGCACAATATTCAATAGATCTGTATGCTGACAACAATGAAAAAAGGCCGCCCGGTGCTGAGAACTTCTCAGCACTCGATTAGTAACAATGAAAGAAGGCCGTCCGAAGCCGTAATAGAACACAATACGTAACAGAAAACGTTTTTTTTCCCTTTCCGCCTTGCATTGTTGGACTACTCCGTGCACTACATCATTATTGGAGTTGCGTGCTTCTTCATTGTCTGGCAGAGATGCGGACATCGGTAGATAAAAAAGTTTTCGCCTGCTTCCCTCATGCAAAGAACTAACAATCGCTCGGGCGTGCGGCCCTCGACATTGTTAGTTCTCAGCACTCGAGAATCAGGCGATAACCTATACTAGCCGCCAGTTTGCTTTAAAAATGGGCGCCAAACAATAAAATAAATTCAAAATTATACTAATGTATGTAAGTTTGAGTAAATTACTAGGTTTTAAGGCCTGCCGAATTAAAAAAAAAAATGCTCTAAGAAGGTGCCAAGACGCCACACGACAAGATATCCTAGATGGCGGCCAAAATGGTAGCAAAATTAAAGTATTTTTTCATAATTTTAAAATATACTTATAAGGTAGAGGCAGATTTGCTTTAGTTCTCAGACACGAGAGTTTCGTTTGCATTGACTAGTAACTAGCAAACACCACGTCAAATTCGTAAATGTAGTGTAGTGTGTTCGTAATTAGGAGTTAACGTGGCTGTTTCTCTATGCTGTAACACTGCATTTTTCTTCAATTCTTACATCTTTAAAGTGCTGCTGTAGCCGTTCTAATTAAGATAAATATAGGCTTAGGTGAAAAATGGAGAAGTATATTTTGGAACAAGGATGATTAAAACGATTTATAGTACTTAGGAGCTAAGCTACGGCAGTTTATCTACACTGTAGTGGCGTGCTTTTTGGGTCTGTATCTACCACAAATTACATCTTTAAACTGCTTCAGTAGCCGTTCTAATTAAGATAAATGGATGTAACTAGGCTTAGATGAAATATGGAGACGTATATTTTCCAATAAGGGTAAATAGAACGGTTAACCGTAATTAGGAGGTAAACTGCAACTGTTTATCTGTGAGTGCTGCTCCATGTTTTCTTATAATAA
>JAHWFP010173916.1:755-17452 GCA_023313725.1 Lithobius niger | reverse complement strand
GCTGGAGATTCTTTTACACGTTTTAGTGTGACGCTGATGGCTTACATGTCTGTTTCTAATATCTGTTCCTTTAGGGGTTTAAGTTTTTTTAAGGCTTACATCCGTATTTTATACGCTAAAGCGTTTTTTAATACTATTAATTAAATACAAGCTAGTTTCGTTTAGTTTAATTTAGGGCCGAAAAGTGTGGGACAGTGCTAGCAGCCCCTGCACCGCCGCCACATTTATTCTTCCTATGGTAATGTTGGACAACATTACAATATTGATCTCGCTCAATCCTAGACGTTTTTCTGTTGGCACTTGACGGTTGAAGCCTAGTGCAATCTTGATATGACATTTATTGTAACAATGTAAGTGTAACAATGTTGTCTACGTAATCGACTGCAATGTCTGGCAGGCGATTTTGTAGTTAAAGAAGCCAGCCTTGATTGATTCTTAATCGTTGTTCTTTACATGGTGGTACCTACGTCTTGGATGCTGTATTGTTGCCTGTCGTTTTGCTCTCGCTTGCGTTTTCTGCCTGGAGCGGAGTTTTTTCTTCTGATGAATCCGTGGCGGAAGGTAGAACTGTCAGAGTGCAACTGACCTTGCGGCGGAGGTATAGCCAGGTGATAATATCTCACTGATTCGGTTATACCCCACTAGGTCAATTAAATTTGCATTGTGTACACGAGCATCTTGCCAAATCCAACTAAAAACAGATGCCAATTACTAGTTTATAACTGCAGATTTCTCTAGTGTGTTGATATCACTCCTTTGAAGGGCCAAACCATTCGGAACTTGGTGGCCCCATTTGTTAATTTTGGTTTTTGATATGGTCACATTATCTGAGCGAAGGCTAGCGACTCCCATCGACTTTTTAGGTGTTGCACACTACATGCTGATGATGAGCCAAAATATCAGAAAGTTGGGGAAATCGTATATAGTATATCTGCGGAGTTTACCTGAATTAATGTAATAGATTAAAATTTTTATAACATTACAGTAATTGTAATAAATAGTAAAATACTAATGCTGTTCTTGTTGTAATACTGATAATTAATATTTTGATTTGTAAAGTTGTAAAGTTGTTAAAACTTTGAGTTAACTAACAAGCAAAAAAACAATAATTAATAACATTATAATAACATTTTAGTAGTTACTGAACATGTTAAAGAAACGGAAATTTGCTGTAAGTTGGATTGTTGCTTCCTTTAATGTGGCACTATCACCGATTGAAAACCGAAAGAAAATACCGTGGCGCCATCTAGCGACAGTAATGTTGTTAATCTTTGCAGTTTGCTCCCAGGTGCACGAGGGCGTACAAAATTTTCACTCCAAAATTGAGGAGGTCGTGGCTTGTTTGTTTCGTTGAAAGAAATACCATTGTGCTTCCTTCGCTTGGTGAAAGCAAGTACTATCTAGCACTAGATAGCTCTAGATGTTGCCAGATTCTGCTGACTTTCAATCGGCGATAATACCACCATAGAGCAATATGGGGCACTTTAATACTGAACATTATTGTTCTTTCCGCTTTCAGTAGCCTAACTCTTGCTTTGGCAGAACGATAGTTTTCGAAACTAAAAATCATAAAGAATTACATCAGGAGTACTGTGTTACAAGAGCGGTTCAAGGGGCCGGCAATATTAAGCGTAGAGAGCAACAAGCTAGGCAAATAAATCAAGATGGAGTAGTTAAGATATTTGTAAAAATATGAGTTTGACGAAAAGAATTGTGAACACAACTACAAGTTGTAATGCAAGTTATACACGTGTAAGTAAAAATTAAGTAAAAAAAAATTAAATATTGAAATACACGTGTTTAATTTGTGATAAGTTTATTTGTGGGTCCCTGGGTGAGGGGGCACACACTGGAATTTTGCAGGGGGGCGCAACATGATGTAGTTACACCACTGCATTTGACTTTTTTTACGTACCTTTTCCTTTTGGTACAAAATCATATGCTAAAATCGGGCCACGACTAGAAAACTGCCCTAGCACAGTCTCAAGGAAATAAACTGGTAATCTCACAATTATTAAGAAGATCACATATGGTACAAAAAAAAATAGCTGAAAGTAAATAGGAAATAAGTATAATATTTTAGTAATGGCATTGTCGTTACCATGGTGGTGCATACACTGAATGTAATTTGCTAAATTAATTACTAAAGTGCGTCTGACCATCTACTACTGTCACCTGCAATACGTGGCATGCTATATAACAGTAATGTTAACATTAATGTTAACAGTTTAAAACTTTTGTCGCCCATCTCTGACTAGTACAAATTTTTGCCGCTGCGGTTTTTCATTAACCCTCGGTATACTTTGAACAAAAATTACAAGTCACTGTACATTAAAATCATTTGAAAGATTTCTAGTTAATTTTGGTTTCAATTAAGCTTGATTGATAATAGCTATATAGTCCACCCTTTGTAATTACCGAAACGCTTAAAGTGATTCAGCTATACTGAAAAATACCAAAACTAATCCTCGTGAAGAATGCAATGAAAGATCTCGAGTGCCGCTTGCCATCCATCCCACATATCAGAAGGGACGCATTTGGGGCAACGAACACTGTGCCCTGTTAAAAAGATCTCTGTAATTGCCACAACTTTTTTAGGGAATCTAATGTCACTAACCTTTTAAAAATGTCGGCTTTGACTAGGGATTGTAACAAATTTGCAACATTTTTATGCGCAGCACAATGCAGAAAAATGACTTGATATTATCGAGTGTTATGCTGCTAATCAGACCTTCTGGCATATCCTCTACAAATTTACTGAAAAGCCATGCACTAAGATTACCACCTTGGCTGATTCCCTTACTTTTCTGTTTGAACCAGTTTGAGTATTTAGCTCTGAAAGTGGCCCTTTGGTAGCGATTGGAGTCACAGTCACAAATCCAGTTGTAATCCTGTCGCGGTCTGTCTGATGTCTTTGGAACCTTGAAGGTGTTCTCTTGGTCTTCAGTTACGGCCCCACCGAGAAGACCGCATAAAATGAAACCTCGGCTGGTTGCCATTTCACACATTCCACAGCTATTCACTACAATTATGTCCGAAAAGTAGGGATTTCTTTACCTGCTGCATATAACAATAACAATAAGGGAGCGAAACTGAAAAAATCACATGCTTATAACATCAGTGTAAGGATTAAAGTTTGTCGTAGCGACTCTTCCAGCTGCTGAGCGTTATAGAATTCACCACAGACTCAGGCAAAGCATTCCACCCACTGATGGAATGCACAGTAAAACATGATTTGCCAACGTCAGTTCTGAAAGCTGGTTTCTTGAGCTTCTTTGTATGTCCACGAGTAACACCGACATTGGAGAGTTCAAAAAAGGTTTCACTGGGCAAGTCAATCGATTTATTTAAGTTTTGGTATGTTAAAATAAGATCACCTCTTATTCTCCGTTCCTGCATATTAGGGAGCACTACCTGTTTAAGTCGATTTTCATAAGGAAGTTGCTTTAACTGTTTGCACTGACGAGTAACCATTCTCTGAACTTTCTCGATTTTATGTTTGTCAGTTTCGTAGTATGAGACCATGCCTGTATACAATATTCAATTTTCGGACGGATGAAGGTTAAATGTAATTTTCGTGTGATGTCAGCATTCCAGTTGGTGAAAGCAGAACGTAAAGCGAAAAACATTTTGCGGGCGTCCTTACACACTTGCTCAGTTTGTAAGTGAAATTTCAGTTCATTATCGATAGTAATTCCAAGGTCTTTTACAGAGTCAACTTGAGAAATTGGTTGGTTGGCAACAGAATATGTGAAGTCTGCAGCACGTTTTTTTTTTCAATACGTAGAACGAAACATTTGGAAGGATGGAAACACATGCCATTGTCAAGTGCCCAGGATTCTAACTTGTGAATATCTTGTTGCAGAGTTTCACAGTGTTCAATAGTATCTGATCTGTGGTAGAGCTTTACGTCATCTGCATACATGAGAATGCTGCTAATCAGACCTTCTGGCATATCCTCTACAAATTTACTGAAAAGCCATGCACTAAGGTTTCTACCTTGGATGATTCCCTTACTTTTCTGTTTGAACCAGTTTGAGTATTTACCTCTGAAAGTGGCCCTTTGGTAGCGATTGGAGTCATAGTCACAAATCCAGTTGTAAATATAAAGGTTAAGGTCACAAGATGTAAGTTTGGATAACAGTTGGTAATGAGGGACGGAACCAAAAGCATTCTTGATGTCAGTATAAATGACATCAGTTGGAATTTTTCTGTCCAGGTTTCTTTTCCATGCACTGATTCCAATTAGCAAGTTAGTATTGCAGGATTTTCCTTTGGTGAATCCGTGTTGGTGTGGATTTTTGTTTTGGTGCAATTGTTCACTCTGTAAATGGTTTAAAATAATTTTTTCAAAAACTTTCGCAACAACTGGAATTAGACTGATAGGCCTGTAATTATCTGCATCGAGGTGAGAACCTTTCTTATGGACAGGGACGATGTCAACACACTTCCATGCAGAAGGAGAATTACCAGAATCGATCACAGACTGGAAAATAATTTTAAGTGGCTTAGAGAGAGTAGCAGCACAATTTTTCAGGATAGCAGAGTGAATGCCATCAGGACCTTGAGATTTACCAGGATCAAGGCTAACAAGTATATTGCTAATATCCATTTCATGGATCTGGACCTTATCAGCATTATTGCACTGGGCATGGAAGGATTTATAATCAATACCAGGGGTATCATTTACCTGTTCAAAGACTTTACCAAAGACATTAGCAATTTCTTGTGGGTCAGCGGTGATTTCGTTTTCCAGTCTAAGGCATGTGATGGTATCTTTTTTTTTTGCTTTTGGCATATTTATAAAAGACTTTTGGGTCTTCACAGCACTTGTCAGCAATGTATTCTTCATATGTTTTCTTGGCATTTCTGATGTCATTAACAATGTTATTTCTGAGATTGTTGAAATTGGATCTGTTTTTTCACTTGGTTCCTGCTTCCTCTTTTTCCAGAGACAATTTCGCAGTTTAATTTTCTTTTTCAGGCATTTTTTTAGCCAAGCAGGAGATTGGTGAACTCTCGGGATTAACACAGGGACAAGTTGTTCGATGCAGTTAGCACGTTAGCATCGTCGAGAAGATCACACCAGTCAACTTTCTCAAAAATACTATTGAGCAGATCGTAGTCTGTGTTAAAGTAGTCTCTTTTTGGTGCATTTTCGTGTCTAGGGTTACTTACTAAGGTCAGTTGCCATGTGACGCCATGATGGTCACTTGTACCAATGGGTGGAATAGTGTCACTCCAGTCAAATGCACTATCATTATTGGTGATCAGTAAGTCAAGAGTGGATGGTTTTTGGTTAGAACGCATTCTAGTATGTTTAATTGGGTCAGCCAGGAGGTCCATGAAAGCTTTAGAATTCTGAGCATGGGCAAATGGATGGCTTGATGTCCAGTTGATATCTGGGTAATTGAAATCACCACAGATAATAACAGTAGATATGATGTGAGAGCTAATTTGTTGTTTTATGGCATTTTGAAAATTAATTTCAACAATTTATACAACAATACATCTCGTTATCTCGCGATTGTTGAGTGTGTAAAGTTTTGCTATGTGAACTAGCCACCAAGGTCGGATTGAGACGTGTTTGACCACCCCGGGAATGTATTACAAGGGCCTCGGGAGCCCCAGCAAGGGGGTATAAGCGCCGGTGCACACGTGCGGTACCGCATTTGCGGTCAACGCTGCGGTACCGCATTTGCTGTTTGGTTTACGCGACATCTGTTGGGTACTGCACACGTACTAGCGTCGACTTTGCATTACCACCCGCCGCTCATGCGGTCGTTTTGCACTGCAGCGGTACCGCAGCGTTAAAAAAAGCAATTGCGTCTCTCAGCACCTAGGGTGACTTGAGCAGTGCACACGTCTGCAGTTTACCGCAAAAGCGTTACCGAAAATGGCTTCCAATTTCGAAGAAATAGACATGGAATTATTTATTGGAGGAGTAAAGAGCTATCCTGAAATATGAAATGTTGCTGCAGAAATGATTGAAGACTCATTGGGAAGTAATTAAAGAACTTATCCGAATTTTGTAGTTAATCTGCAAAGGATGCATAACATTTTCCCCTGATAGGTCTTAAATTAGTACATCAATGTACCAAAATTCGTCGCATTGGTTTTAAAATGTATTTTTTGTTCACGAGGTAGGCGAAAAAAACAATATAGTCTCATTTGTTTCAAACTATAATTTTTTGTACACCAGGTTAGGGAACCGAACACGCACATACATCACCGAAGCGGCACCGCAGCGTCAACGCGCGTTAATAAAACGCACGTGTGCATTGATTGACTGCGTCACCGCAGCGGCGCCGTAGCGTCGTCGCGCGTCCAAAAACCGCATGGATGCACCGGCGCTAATATGGGGAAGTGCCGAACGCTTCACCCACAGGGTCCGAGCCCCTGACGCTAGAGTGTTTTTAAGAAATCTGCGTAAATTTGAAACATTTATCTGCAACTAGAGATAGAATTTTCATAAGGATTAGTTTCAAACTTTTCTAAAACAAATTTTTTGTTGAAACAAGTACATCCTATTGGGAAGAGGGAGGGGGGATAAGGACCAAGAAAGCTAGCTTTCTTTTAAAGAAATCAAAGCGAATTTGAAATTTGAATTTTCCGGTGAAATTTACCTAGCAAAATTGTTCCCGCTTTCCTTCTGGCTTTTATGGCTATGGCTGGGTGCGTGGCAACAGCTAAAACTAGTCTAACTTGTTTCACATGTCTCATGCTTGATGTCTGCGTGATGTCTCATGTATGATATAAGCAAGTTTGAAACTGTATTCCAATTCTACTAATGTCCACTAATTTGAAATGGTGCTTTCAATGGCTTTTTTTTACATGGGTCTTTTTACATGGGATATTTTCCACTGCGGTCTCGATAACTCATGCCCTTCAGTACTTACTAAATGTCGTCAGGTATTTTGAATCAAACTCCATATTTCGTAAATATTCAAAGCACATTTAACCCTAGAGTAAGGAATCTGCCCAACTCACGCTTTACTCATTTTAAGCCAAACAATCCATGATGTTTTCAACTGACATTAACCACTTCATTCCGTAAGTCCGTATGTACAAAAGTTGGTAATGTGATTCTATGTCGCTTTTTCGTGGTTTAGAGACCAACGCCCTAACCACCCGGCTGTGGTTTGCTCTCAGCTCTTGGGTTCTCAGCGAACCCTCATGTAACTCACTTTTCGTACTTGAACGTAATATTTTGAGTGTTAGCTTGCGTGTACGTCCCTGGCCCTGTAATGACTCTATTATTCGAACTTTCATTTTATATTTAATGCTAAAGAATTTCGTAGCTCTACCTTACAGCGGCCTCAGATTGAGGATTGCTGATTTGGGCTCCTTGAGTTAAACTGTTTAAAAACTGGTTCCAGACTTTTTCTATTAACTACAATAAAGTTGAATTCTAGTTAGTGGAGAAGATTTTAAGCTGAGGAAAACATTTCTCACCATGCAGGCATAGGCTAGCTTCTACATGTTTTTTTTTCTGGCGACTTGGTAAATTATCCTTAAGTATTTGTTCGCAAATAGGGTTGTGGAATGCTGGAACGATATGCCATCTGGCTGTACGTGGTAGTAAACAGTGGCAATTTCATTTTTCGTACAAAGAAACACCTGCAGTTTCATTTCTCTTTCCATTTGGCATTATCTGTATAAGTGGCTATTTCGCTCATAACGTTTAGATTTGGAGTTAGTTTCCATGGTTATAATTCGCTTTTTTTTTAATTGGAAGAAAACTTCATGATTAATTTGTTTCCCTCTGCTGCATTAAATGACAGATTAAGGATGGCAAAAGTGTTTAGCATAGTAGCAAAATTATTATTATTTTTTTTTTACTTTCGCTTCGTAATCCTACTTTTACTCCTAGAATGTTGACATGATGCTAGGATGCACTCGAAAAAGCTATTATTGATCGTTAATAATTCCTTTGTCACATACGTCTGCATGCAAAGTAAGTAACATTTCAACCCATTTTAAGATTCAGTTCAAACTTCTTTCCACATCGAATATTATGCAGATTTAAGTCCGAAAAACAATAAAACTGGTTTTGGAGTTGTTAGAATCTAAAACTCGCAAAAATAGATACAATTTATAATGAAAAATTATAAAAATTATAAAAATAAATAACATTTGCTTATAGAAAAAGTAAACAGAACGAAGTGTTAATATCTAATATTAATACCTTAAACGACGAGCGTCATTTCTTTTTTCAATTAATGGTCGACAATTATTCCTTGACAAATTCAACCATTGTGAGTTTTAGCGGCTTTTTTTGTAACGGCTTACACGTGACGGCTGCCTCAAACATGGCGGCGTACCAGCCTTCCAATTGCTGCATACTCAGGAATTGGACAGCTGCCAGCCACCAGGTAGCAGCACGGGTCCACTGCACACCTAGTTGGAACCGGTCTGCACCTGTTCTGTCGTAGCCTCAGGCTAGAGCCTAAAGTTCTCCTCGCGTATAAAACACGAGATTGAACAGAGGATCGAGCTAATTGGTGTAAAAGATCTGACTGAACGGTTGCATCTCTAGAAGCCTATAGGGTCGGACAGAAGGTTAAATTCTGGCCGATGCCTGATGCGCCACGCTATAGATGTATAGTGCCCTAGCTGTACAGTGAGAAGTATATTAGAATTGAGCCATGGCTTGAATAAATCGTCTACTTCCCTAGCACCTTACATTTTTTTAACATGAAAACTAAAAGTTTGGCGCCCGAATTCCTTAAATTTCAAAGTTAAGCAGATCTTGAAAAAAACCACACACACACACAAGAAAAACACTACGTAGGTAGCTCACCAACAACGCATGAAAGAAGCCGTAGTTACTAGTGTACTTAGTTGCTCTGATGTTGTTTTTATGGAGTTTTCCTGATGTTGTTGACATCATAGGTTGGGTCAGGTCAGTTGTCTTGGCCAAGATTTCCCGGCCAAGGCAAGAATTTTCCCGTGAGAGCGATCTTGGTGAGCTAATGTACATTGTAGCCAGGAAAAGTTTGAAAAAAGGTGAAATGATTCACTAATATCTTAGTTTGTTGACATTTTCGTTTTCGATACTTGACAAGAGCTTTTCATTAGCAGTAAGCCTGCTTACCACCTCCATTCTCGTAACAAACGAATGAAAATCTGCATACGTTCATAAGACCAATTGTGAAGCCCAAACTGGACAAAATATATTGAGAATGATTTTTTCCATTTGTGACGGGCGTAGATTTCTTCCTCACCGTTTTCACCGGGTTTTTCGGACTGAGGTGTACTGGTGCGGCTTGTACCGCTGACCGTTTCCACAGAGATTTCCGCTCTGAGGTGTACTGATGCAACTGGTGCTGCTGGTGCCGCTGGATGTGACTGGAGACTTTTGAAACAAGACGCACAAATTACACCCATAAATAATACGGAAAGGTGACTGTGTGAGTTGCATACCTAACTATTAATTTACAAAAACTGATTCATTGCCATTATCTATTAATTAGTTACTATGATAACGACTAAACGGAGTTTTCAACGATGGGTTGCTTGGATAAGCATGGCTAGTGGTCCCAGGAGGCAAACTCGTAGACCTCAGGGCAGCTCAGGGTTAAAAATGCAAGAAATGTAGCTTCACATGGAGTGAACAAAATCAACAAGCCACACACAAAAAAAAATCCCCCCCCCCCCCCTAAATTTCAAACTTTTACTAAGACTAGAGGACATAACCTCAATCTTGTACGTCAGTTTTGTCATCTTGAGACCAGAAAATAAAATTTCTCATGTCGTGTTTTGCCAGTTTGGAATGCCCTTCCCGATGTGGTTGTCACTGCCACGTCGGTGGAGGGGTTGAAACGTGGGTTGAACAAGACTAACCTTCGCCAGCATTTGTTGCGGCCAATGTACTGTAACCAATAACCACCCCAAACCAAAACTGGTGTAAGAGAAGCCGCCAAGTTTCAAAAAAGGGTCGGCCTTTCAAAGTAGTGATATCATTCGACCAGGGAAAGGCCGCCAATGTTAATCCTGTTAGCCAAGTTAATCGCACCTCATAATTGCTAAGAAAAAAATGGATTTCCTTCATGGAGAAAAAGTGTCCTCAATAACGTTGAATTTGTGTTACTGGTGACTAGTAACTAGTAACTAGTGACTAGTAACTAGCCATCTACCACAAAACAAAACTTGTTAAGGAATTCACCTAAGCTTTTCGGTCGTGTGAAGTCGTGATATCAAACGCCAAGCCCTTCCGCCAAGCTAATCCCACCGACTAATACTTCAAACGTTAAATGAATTAATTGAAAATTGCGCCGTAAGCAATTTTTATATATTTCATTTAACCTTCGATCTATTACTCAATGGGATTAACTTGGCGAAAGAGCTAGGGGTTTGATATCACGACTTCACACGGCCTAAAAGCGTGGCGGGAATCCTTCACAAGTTGTGTTTTGGGGTAGATTACTAGTTACTAGTCACCAGTAACACAAATTCAACATTATTGAGGACACTTTTTCTCCATGAAGGACACGTTCCCACATTTTCGTGTTGACGTTTTCTTCGTTACTGTACCCAAGTCACCTGATTCAAACGATTTGCAAAGATTTCTACCGCATGGGGAATTTGCACCAGTATGCTGAAATAAGGTATAAGTTGTTTTCAGTTAAAAGACACAGTCTGCTAGTGCGGCCTTATGCACAGCCACTAAGGGATGATCCTCAAACAGGGCATCTGACCCATCTGACAGCCCACACCACAGCGAAGGCCCTGAAGACAAATGGACGTAACTCCCCATGCCTCACTGGAAAACTCACATCATTACACCTCTTCTCATAATCAAACCTGGCCAGGCTGTCTGCCGTCTCATTGCCGAAGATCCCGGAGTGACCCAGGACCCAGACAACTACAACAGAAATACCGGACATGCTAGCAGCATAGATCTTCCATCCAATCGCCTGCACAACGTGATGGGCCAAAGACACAGAACCCAGACTGCGCTTCAAGAAAACAATCCCAGCGAGAGAATCCGACAGGATGCAGAACCTGTGAAGACGCAAGTCAATACTAACACCTAAACACAAAGAAATGGTAAAGAGTCCCCAACAAAGGCCGAAGGTAGTGCACCTAGGAAAAAACTATACTCGAGACGGAGGCTGGGAAGACAGACGCCGACACCCCATTCCGCAGCCGCCAGAGAGAAAGCAGCATCACATAAAACCTGAACGCTAGCCGAGTTGAATAGTTTCAAGGATGTGCCCTGTAACGATCAGCATGAGGGTGAGTGGGTTTATTCTTGGCACGGTAGCAAAGAAAAAGGGCGAGCGGCCTACAATGAAATATTGCTTCAATAATGCTGGCTACTTTCCTTTATTTCGTACATGAGCCTACGGACCCTAAGTCAATCGCTCAGTTCTTAAAACCAAATCCATATTACTCTTGTTAAAACTAACATCCATATCTCCATTCATTCAAAGTTCACCATATGCTTGGCTACTAGAGCAGAGTTGAATAGTTTTTAAGTTGGTTAAGTAACAATCACTGCATGCACGATCGTTGTTGCGGGCTTATCGCGCTTGGTGTCAAAACAGAGAAGCAGGCAATTCAGCCACATTGAGAATAACAGCTGAAAACATTGAAAACGCTGTTTACACCAGGAGTTCCAAGGGAAAAGGAGCTGTGATGGAGCTATTCGGACTAACACATTGGGGGAAGGTTTGCGAGGGGGAGGGCAGCTTTAGAGGAGGATAATACCGAATTGCGTAACCAATGGGCTAGGCGGACAGCGGAAGGAGTGGTGGCAGTACGCGAGTGGAGTGGGGGGGGTTGGCTGTTTCCTTGTTCGCCGTTGTTATCCCCGGTGTGGCCGCATCACTTATTGTACCTTAAATGACCATATCAGTGTCAGGATACGTGGCTAAATGAATGTAGTATTACAGTGATTGGTTGATTTACACATACTGGTTGAACTGAACACCCAGGTTCTCATCTTTAATAAGTTGTACACGATGAACTTAGTTGAGAAATCAGATATTGGGTGTTTTTATTACCAGTGTGTAAACCTTATGTTTAATTTTTGGGGTTTGGCCCGCTCCCAGTAGAAGTCATGGTACCAGACGGTCAGAGGGAAAATTGTAAGGTACTTCCAGTCGAAATTCCGAGGATTTTTTATATACCAAAATCGAAACGAGCACTAGGCATCACGGGGCCGTTCTCTTTCCGCTTCCACATGAGAAAGTCTTTCTAATCACCAGGATACCATTCTACATACATCTAGAAACAAGCTAGTGTGTCCCGCATAGTAACAGTATATCATCCGATTGTTAAGACCGATTCTTGATGATAAAGAGGTGGCCTCACTCACAGAGACCGAGGGTACACGGAGGTTTCTTTAGTCGCTCCATTGTACGTCGCTTTATCTTACGTTGATTTGAAATAACATCGCTTTAGGAGAGAGGTAATAACATCGCTTTAGGAGAGAGGTGGTTACACGGAGGTTCTAGTTGGAGTGAGTTAAAACGAAAGCGGGGGTTCCTGCGTCGCGTTTATCTAATCCCCCATCAAGCAAACCCCTCTTTATTGCTAAGTCCTCATTCAGCTAGCTGGCTTTCGACATCGTTTTAACGAAGTGACAGGTTGCCGCCGTAGTTTCGTGATGTTTACGCGCGCACTTTTCAACCAATCACAAGGAAGCAGTCCTTATAGAGCGACGTAGAAAATGAGTTTTAGATGGGTACACGTAGGTTGTTAACGCGCTTCAACTCCTTACGTCGACGTAACAGGTGGTTTGAGATAAAGCGACTTGAAAGTGGGTATAGGCGGGTACACGGAGATTCTTAAAGCGCTCTAAGCACTACATCGACGCAAGATAAAGCGACGTAAGAAACCTCCGTGTACCCTCGGTCAGACATGTGTCTGTTAACTGGAAGCAGCTAAAAGCATATTTTTATCCTGTTGAGGAAAAATTCCAAATCTTTCAAATTGTCAAAAATGTAAGAGGAAGGTGGCGGGATAAAGAAACACCACAGGATGAGTGTCCACCATTCATAGAGAGAACGGTGTATCAACAACTGCTGTCTAGCTAGTAACTAGTAACGTTTTTCCCCATGTTATATCCCATAGACTTATGGGACATAACTAGTAAAAAATTGTCAAGGCCTACACCGCTGAACGTTTACACACGCATACATGGTGCCCAGAACATTTCCCTTTTGTTCATGTGGGACTTGTTATGGGTCAGGACAGATGCGTGGGAGGGTTTTGAAATACGCAACCAAAGAATTTTAATTTCATTTCTTTTCCATGTTGCAACCAAAGATATCAAGCAACAATGGCTTGCACAGTCAACCATGGTCCTTAGATTTATTGTAAAAGTCTAACAGGGTTGGTACACGGCCTTGAATTCCTTGAAAAAGCCTTAAATTTGACAACCGAAAAATCAAGGCTTGAAAACCTTGAAAATTGGAAGTTTTGTTTTGGGAGCCTTGGAGTGGCTTTGAATTTTGTGAATGCAGTTTGTATGGACTGAGGTCAGTGCCATGACAGTTAAATTAATTTGGGTATAAAATAAAATAAACAGAAAAACTTGAGTAAATAAATCGATATAAGCCCGAACCCAGTTCTTCTGTGAATAATTCTCTTCTCGCATTGGACTGGAAACAGAAAAAGAAAGGTGCCGTGCAGCGGAAGCAATTTTTGCCAAAAGGAGCAGCTGAGCAAGTATTGTTCCATTGACTGTTAGTTGTATTTCTCATTCTTCCTTATCCATTGGTGGGGAGGGGGGACGTAATGTTTGTCATTGTGTATGTCTGTTTATTAGCTTTCTACTGCGAACTCCTAGCACAATATGGGGCCAACGGTGCCATCTGGCCAAATACTGGTAATTCATAGGTAATTTTGTGAATCTACTGTGTAAAGAGCCTTGGAATTGGTCATAAGCTAATCTTGAAAAGCCCTGAAAAAGCCTTGAAAATGGTTTCGACTGTGATGTACGAACCCTGGTTTGATCGACTAAGAAGGATTTGGGCTGTTTAAGAGTGAGTAGTGGCTGTGGCGGGGTTGCGTTCTCCTCGCCGTCTGTTCCCGGGAGTGGTCCGGCTTGAGGATTGGGAGCCTTGCTGAGTAGTTCTGAACCTGGGTCGTATCATGGTATTTATGGAGATCTGTTTCTTGCGATTTGTGTGTGCGGCGTATCTTGAGTCCTTCAGGTAGTTTATGAGCGGCTACGTCTTCCTGGAGGGGGCGGCTTTAATCGACGGCCGCCATTGTTTTCGTAACCATCTTGGATATCAACAAGGCACTCTGCTACCAAAAACATACAATCGATTTTCTATGTTCGTTCTGGGAAGAACTCAAGATAGGCTGCGGACATTATAGATGGAGCGCATGGCTGTGGGCCGCTTATGATCTTATAATAAACCTAAAACTAACTACAAGCTAAAAATGCGAACATCCACGAGCAAACAGGGTTTATGTTAATCAATATATGTCAGAAAACAAAAACGAACTCGTTTGATGCTTAAGGTAAGGTTTAACTGGTCCAAAGACAAAACAGCAAAGGAACGCAAATATAATATTAAAAAATGCTTAAGAGTATAGAATACGGATGTAAGCCTTAAAAAACTTAAAACTACAGATATTAGAAAAAAATTTGTATACGCCATACGTTTAAAAGAATCTCCTGCGTCCCAAAAAACAAACTGGAGCTTCTTTTACACGTATTAGTGCGACGCTGATGACTTACATGTCTTTTTCTAATGTCTGTTCCTTTAAAGTTTTAAGTTTTTTAAGGCTTACATCCGTATTTTTTAATACAAATACCTATTTTTTTTTCTTGTTCCAGCAAGAATAACAAAGAAATTAATATTGCAATCACCTTAAAATAACTGTTATAAGAGAGCCTTTTTAATACTCAACTTTAGGCTATTAATCGGTTCTTTGGTTCGACCTCTAGGTGACAGCAAAATATTGGTTCTTTGGCTCGATCCCTAGGTGAGAGCAAAATTTTCCCAACAAGAAGAACAACAAATGTAGTCACTTACAATAACTGTTATAAGAAAGAACTTTTAGAAGAATAACAACTGCAGTCATATTAAAATGGCATTCAATTTCAAAAGGCCCTGGGCCTTCTTCATATCTGAGTTTTAAGCTATAAATCATGAGGATCAGCTCTATCGTTCGTTCTCCAGAAGTAGTACAGCCCCACCCAAAACTGGTAGAAAAACCCGCCAAGTTTCCAAAAACGATCGGCCTTTGAAGGTAGTGATATCATTCAACCAGGGAAAGGCCGCCCAGGTCAATCCTATTAGCCAAGTTAATCGCACCGACTAATAGTTTCGAAAGTTAAATGAAAACTTCAAGATTGCTACTCCCTGTAGCAATCCTCAATTTTTCATTTAACGTCCAAAGTATTATTGGGTGCGATTAACTTGGCTAAAAGGATTGACCTTGGCGGCCTTTCCCTGATTGAATGATATCACTACCTTCAAAGGCCGTCGTTTTTGGAAACTTGGCGGGTTCTTCTACCAGATTTGGTTTTGGGTGGATATAACAACTTTCATAGGACTGTGAACGTTCATAAGGTTACACCGTCTTATCTTCATCTGTACCTTTTTTCTACAGGAATTTAATTTCTAAATTTAGCTAATCATACACATCGAGCTAAACGCCATGAAATTTGTTACAAAAGTCAATCTCTAGCTTACAAATCGAGCTAGTTCTGAAACGCCTCGAGATAGACCCTGAGGCCCTTTCCTGTGGTGGTTATTGTTAAAACATGAATTGTTACGTAAGACATTCTTAGCAGTACTAATCGATACCAAGTACTGTGTGCAGTACGAACTAGAATTAGAATTGAACTAGAATTTGTTGGCCATCAGCCTCATGGAGAGGACACAGGGAGGGCCTTGGGGGCAGCTCATGAGGTTCCGTATAGTTCGATTTCTACTTCTACAATGCATGTTATAGTACGTTCAGCATGAATTTGTCGTCATCGATGCTTCATGGGGGGTCTGGGATTTCGATTTCAACTTCTACAATGCATGTTGTAGTACTTTCAGCAAGAATTTGTTGTCATCGATGCATGGGGGGGCTGGGGAAGGCTTTTGTGATTTTTCATGGGATACATGGCTGGTTCGATTTCTACTGATTAGAATGACTGATGTACCTGACTGGTGTCGCGCTTTTAGTGCGATCAATAAGAGTTTTACGGGTATCAGCCCCATGGAATGTGAAAAAGGGAGGGATATCACGGGAGTTCTATAGCTGGTTTGATTTGTACTGCTAATAATGACTTGTGTAGAATGTGTACCACCAAATTTCATTCTTTTAGCACTATCTAGAAGAATTTGTTGGTCAGGCCTTAGGGAGGTGGCACAGGGAAAGGGAGCGTTGGGGTCGACTTGAGAGTATCTGGGGGGGGGGGGGTTCCATAGCTAGTTTGATTTGAACTACTGTGAATGACTTGTGTTGGGTTGGGGTTGACTTGAGAGTATCACGGGGGGTTTCCATAGCTAGTTTGATTTGTACTACTGTGAATGACTTGTGTTGGGTTGGGGTTGACTTGAGAGTAACACGGGGGGTTTCCATAGCTAGTTTGATATGTACTACTGTGAATGACTTGTGTTGGGTTGGGATTGACTTGAGAGTATCACGGGGGGTTTCAATAGCTAGTTTGATTTGTACTACTGTGAATGACTTGTGTTGGGTTGGGGTTGACTTGAGAGTATCACGGGGGG
>JAHWFP010173914.1:1291-14215 GCA_023313725.1 Lithobius niger | reverse complement strand
ATAAGCACAAATACAGGAACTCCACGAGAAGGAGCAACCCACCTTCTCGCTCCCATTTAGGGAAAGTTCCAGTGGGCTTGTCACAGCACCACACCGCTGCTCCACCACCCTACAGCTCCGCAGCTGTGCTCCACAATTCATGGTCACCAGGTTGTAGCAGCTCTAGAGAGAACAGAGAGAAATAGACCCTAGTCAACCCAATCTTATACTTGCACTCCCGCAACACGACAAAATTTCTCAACCATCCTCAGCCTCGCAAGGGCATGACGACCTGACACGTCCTATAACAACTCTTGTCTCGTGGACGTCCTACACATCCAGGGGGCTAATATCTCTCGTGCCACTGCACATTTCGTGCAGTGCAAGAGGATATGTTCTGGGGACTCAGCCACGCCACACTCCTATAGCAAGCCGACGTACCCACCCACCGAAAGCCCTTCAACAATCAACTTTTTAGCAAAGACATAACAGGTGCACGAAGAATGGATCTGAATTTTGCTAAGTGGCATTGTTCCCTAATTACAACGGTTAAAGCAATGTAAAACTATCAAAATGATCGTTCAGGGACCCGTAACTATGGAATGGATGGACTAAACGAAGAATTGGTTCCTCTGAGGATGAAGCCCAGGGAAATTTCTGGCTAAGATCATGTTTCAGATTTTAGGTAGGTGAAGTAGTTTTTTTTGAAACCGTGTCACACAAGAACAAGAACAAGAACAACCACCACAACAAGAAGTGAACACTTGTCAAATTTACGTGTGGCTCAGTGCGTTTACTCTTGCACGGAATTGCATAAAAGTTGGTATAAAGTTGAGAAAAGTTGCTATTTACTATCTGGCCAAGTTTGGTCGAAATATATTGAATAGAAACGGAGAAATTAATAGTTTTAGTTTTGCTGGAAAGAGGTCTTCAATCAGTGTATACACGGCTCTCGGTGTGTATGATAACATTTGATCGACGCATTTAATTACTCCAGGATAACACGCACCCGTAAAAACAATAGGATTTCGTTAACGACAAACATTAGCTTCATTTCAATAGTCTCAACAACGTGTTGGATCTATGAATAGGCCTACTCTCGAACCAACTTTTCCGTTAGCTGCTACTTACAAAATTGAGACAGCAGGTTAAAAAAAAATTAGGCCTAAAAGATGAAAATTACGTCTAAAATTACGTCAATTCTCAACACCGTGTTGTATAAATGAATAGACCTCCTATCGAACCCAATTCGCTGTAAGTTGCTAATTACGAAATTAAAGTGGCAGGTAAAATTTAGGCTTAAACCCTGACAAGGCGGCCTACGCCTAAAATCTAAAATAGGTCTAAAAGATAACACACTTTTAACCGAAAATTGTGATGGTTACTGCTTTGGATTATGTAATGGAGATCGCTGTTGCAATTCGTGATAGGGATGTGTGCCTCAACGTTTCAATAGTGACTGAAGTGTATAGAAGATTGGTTGCGACTAGGTAGTCACTGCAGCCACTTGTTTTCACATACTTCTCTACTAGATGTTGTGCCTACCTCGAAGTTTAAGATTTAAAATAGTTTGCAGTAAAAATGCTGTGTGTTTTACTTTGAACACCTGGGTTGAAAAATTTACTACACGATTATAACATTGTGTAACATTGAGACTAGTACTGACATCCGTAAAACGGGTTTTGGCTTAAAACTTCTGAATACCATTCAGATTAAACAGAAACCGGTTAGCAATATTAAGAATAACATGATTATCCTCAATCAAAAAAGGCCCTACTCAACTTTTATAAAAATCCAAGATGGCGGTCCAAAATGGCTTCCAAAAACGGAGTATTACAGCCTAATGCGTTAACCGATTCGAATGAAATTTGGGAGGAATATAATTTGAAAGAAGGTCAAAGACCTTTGAATTTTATACCTGACTAGCATCGTACCCGGCTTCACCCGGCTTTTGTTTAGCCCGTGGTTGGTTTGGTACACGGGAATTTGCCGTTCAGGCCCTCCTCCTCACTCCCAGCTTACGGCTCGAGCAATGCTTACCGTGTGAAAAGTAATTGTTCTTCGTGCATGACGTCATTTAAGACTTTCCGCTGACATGGCCGCGCAGAGAAAATTGTTAGTCCCGGCAACAACGTACCAGTTTCAACTTCTAGCCAACGAATTGACACACTCGCTAGTTTCCATTGTAGGTGTTTTCTTTTTTTGTGGGTTGTCTTCGTTTCTACTATGAGACTTTGGTTTATAATGTAAGAAGATGAAAAAAAATACAAAAGACGGTCAAAATGACGTACAAAAAAGTTTACGTCAATTACGCCCAAACAATTGCATGAACCGATTCGTATAAAATTTGGCAGGACTATTCTTTGAAACACGACTTAGTCTGGTAGCGGGGGCCAAAACCAGGAAGTAAGGTCCGCCCAATGTTTTATAGTGTTTTGTGTTTCTTCAAGGCATACTTTATGAAAATCTGCAGGGCGCCACTTTGTCACCCTTGAGCAAATTTAAATATTCAAATTGGCGGCCAAGATGGCTGAAAAAGCATATATCGGCCATATCTTCGCTTATAGAACAGACAGGATATACATTTTGGTGTCAACACTATGTTTTCAGGGTCAGGGAATACTAATAATGGATTATCTTGTTGATAAAATATACGCCCTTTTTTTTAGGGGTTGGAATCAAAGTCACCATTCGATTTTTCGCTCGTTTTCAACTTTCAACTGCTATTCTGCCGTTTCTAATTTACGTGGAAGACCCCAATTAGATTCAATCGAAATGTGGGAATATCTTCTTTGCGTCAAGGGTAAATAAATGGGTTTATCATTATTACGGACCGAGCTACAACCAATTTACTTGTTGGTGGTATCACAGTCACTATTCGATTTTTCAACTTTCAACTGCTATTCCGACATTTGTAATTTAAGTGGCTAACTTCAATTAGGTTCACTCGAAAGGTCAGAATGTCTTCTTTCGAATGAATCGAGTTGGAGTCTTCCACCTAAATTAGAAAGGTCAGAATATCAGATGAAAGTGGAAAATGAGCGAAAATCGAACGGTGACTGTGATACCAGCCCTTAAAAAAAATGCCGTAGCTGTCCCTAGCAATGATAAACCCATTTATTTACCCTTGATGCAAAGAAGACATTCCTACCTTTCGAATGAATCTAATTGGGTTTTGACAGGAGTGAATTTTATTATTTTAACCTCAACAACCACAAAATAATTGAAGGGGTTTTCCACTTAATTTTGAAACGGCAGAATAGCAGTTGAAAGTTGAAAATGGGAGAAAAAAACGGTGACTGTGATTCCAACCCCTAAAAAAAAGGGGGTGTTTTTTATTAACAAGATAAGCCGTTATTAGCATTCCGTGACCCTGAAAATATAGTGTTAGACACCAAAATGATTATCTTGTCTGTTCTATAAGCGAAGATGTGGCCGATATATCCTTTTTACATCTTAGCCGCGATCTTCAATATTTAAATTTGCTCAAGGGTGAAAACGTGGCGCCCTGCAGAATTTCATCAAGTATGCCTTGAAGAAACACAAAACACTGTAAAACATTGGGCGTACCTTACTTCCAGGTTTAGGATAAAAATGCTATTTAGCAACCAGACTAACTGAAGCGATGTACGTGATTGCTTTTTCCCCCAGCTGATTAGGATCCAAAATAGGTACCCAAAATGTCGTCCAAAAAAAAACTGTTGCCTTGTTTTTTTTTTGTTGTTTTTTTAACGTTGGAAAGATTCGTAACGAACTGATTGCAGGTATTCTGAATACGATGTTCATCAAAAAAGATAACATTCAAGTTATGTAAACATCAAAGATGACGGCTGAACGTGACCTCCATTTGATTTTGTAACTCAAAACAGTTTATCACATTGAACGGAAACTCGTTAAGACTAATGATCCAAAGTAAATTTTCTTCTTGGAGATCCCATTTAAGTTTTATTTCCAAATACGAGCTAGCGACCAAGAATGGCATTCAAAATTATTTAACAAGCCAAAAACTGAAATTTGGTACGAATTTGGCTGAACAACACATGTAAGAATATTTTGACAGGAGGGCGCTGATCGGAAAACCCTTTTTTTTTGGGGGGGGGGGGGGTTGGATTTTTCAGTGTAAAGTACGTGATGCGGGCAATTGTTCTGCAGGGAAAATGCCGGATAAATGTAACAAACTGCGAAACTAACAAATAGCACAAACAAACTATCCGATAAATGTAACAAACTGCGAAACTAACAAATAGCACAAACAAACTGTCCGATAAATGTAACAAATTGCGAAACTAACAAATAGCACAAACAAACTGCCCTACACGAAGTAATGAAACGAACGATGAAGCGTCCGAGATCCTGTTTTAAATCGATGATTTGTCTTTTTGCTGTCCGCCTGTTTGTCCGCCTTATTCATCTGTACATCCTAAACGGATGAAAAGACTATGGCAACGGCAGTGTCTGTCCATCTGTCCATCTGTCCATCTGTCCGTAGCTTATTTCAACTACGGAGCAACACCAGATAAAAACAAACACTGTCAGATGCAGCAACCAAACATTAGTTTAAAAACACGACAAATTAAACATTGTTGCTTCCTTATATAGGCTGTCTCGACGTAACTCAATAAAATAATAAATTTGATTGTCGCATTTACACACTAAAAGAAAACACGCAACCGTAAAAACCAAACGATTTCGTTAACGACATACATTAACTTCATCTAAAATAGTCTCAATACAGTACCGTGATGTGACGCATGGATGAAAAGGCCAGCACTCGGCCTAGTTAGCTGTTTATTGCAAAATTAAAACGGCAGGTAAAAAAAAAAATGATTCCAAAAAAAAAAAAATGAAAATTAGGCCCAAATCACGTTGTCACGGCAACGTCAAGTCTTCGCACCCCCATTTGCTTAAATGCATAAGAGGACTCTCGAACTCAACTCTCTAGTAGCTACAACTTACGAGATTAAAACGGCAGGTTAAAATTCGGTCCAAAAGCTGACAATTACGCCTAAAATTAAAACTAGGCCTAAAAGCTAACACATATTTGACCGGCAATTGTGATAGTTACACTTGTAGATATCGAGCGCTGTTGCAGGGCGTGATAGAGGTGTGCACCTCGTCATTTTTGAAAGTGGCGGAAGTGTACAGAAGACCGGTTTCGTCTATAGGTAATTACACCAGCCGCTTGTTTCTGTGTTGTTCTGCAGTTACCGCCAAACACATGAACCCATTCGGTTAAAATTCCATAGGAATACTTTTGGAAATACGGCTAAACGACGTATGTACTTGACTTTAAATCAGCTGATAAATCCACAATAGTAGCCCAAACAAGTAGCTCGGCACAGAATTTTAATTCTTACGAACCATATTAATTTAAATTTTATGATGCTTTAACCAAGACAACAATACACATACATCTATTGAACTATACATGATTTATTTAAACTCTAATTCCACAAGATCATCAGCGTCTAAGTTGTCAGTTTTAAACTTCATGCGTTAACAAACATTATACCACGGCTGTGCCGTCACGCTAACTCAACGCCATGCTACATATCCGTAGGTTAAGTCCCGTTAACCGTGACCGGAAGTGTGCGTCATCGCAAAAAGTGTGGGTTATCAAGTTACCCCATACCTTTACCCAAAACCCACACTTTTGCCGATAACCCACACTTTTGACACTTCGGGATCACGCTACGGGGACGCACACAGCAACAACCAAAATTGTACAGCGTCGAAAACCGTAACGCGATAAAAACGTACAAAAGGAAATACTTAACGTGTCGGAATGTCCCAAATAAAATCCTTCCTGCTAACGCTCACATGTCTGGCCCATAACTAAGCTTATGCCCTCCATCTAACTCATCTACCCCCCCCCCCCTCCCCGTCCACAACTGAATGACTTTCATTCATAACGATGCACCTATTAGGCTATTACCGCTGATTTGAAATAGTTCTGAAACTACAAACGCACAAAAAGAATTACTTACCTTGCCAGAATGTCGACACAATGTCCATCTATCCCTGCTTCCTAACATATCGAAGTTTATTCTCTCCGAACAGCACGAGCGAGCGAGCTTACCAGCCAAACCTTGCGAAACTCCCCCCCCCCTCCATCCACAAACTTGAGCGTAGCCTACACTCTGCCTACCTGTCAAAGGACTCGTCCATATAGCACCCACCTCCCCCTCTACAAACTAAAATGGAATGAACTTCATTCATATCAATATAGCCTACTTGGTTGCCGTATTTCTTGAAGCAATTTTCAGAAACACAAAAATAAAATTCGAGTTAGCTTGACGTCCCAACCGTGATATAAATAATTTATTGGTTAAAATCAAGCGGTTATCGATTTTTAACCCAAGTCTGAGATTATTTGCCCTGTTTGAGTATGCAAATAGGTCGAGGGCGGAGCCCAAGGCCAATTTGCATACGAGAGCCGGGCCAATAATCACATCCGGGGGTAAAAATGGATAACCACTCGATTTTAACCACTAACTGTTACTAATTTAGACAAACCAGCTATCATCCCAGTTGACGACAGTGCCGTATAGTTACCTTAGATTCGTCATCGGGTATTGACAGATAAAATGCATGTTCTGGGGGGGGGGGGGTTACACGGAAACTGAACGAGTATTTCTATAAAAGTAAATTGGGGACAAAAATATTTGACGGCAAAAAATTGCTTTATTTGGAGCGGAAACGAGAACGTTGATCTACCACCGAAATTTTTTTCCTCCATGGCACTGCAGTGTGGTAGGAAAACGGAATGCGTATTGGTTCAGCGCTTTATCTGACAGGAAGTTAACGTGCCGATTAACTCAGGTATGCGGAAGTGTTATCCAATAGAAACGAACCAAAAACACCCTGGTGGGAAACAGAAAACAACTTAATTTACCACTTCTGCGCTAAGAATTCACAACAAAAACTTTAACGCAGCTGTAATATTCCTATCAACCAAATGTCCTATTTCTTTAATTTATTAAAGTTGGTTGGAAGTCGTGTTTTACCTCAAGAGGTCAAACTGTAATCTTTAAAGATTTTTTTTTAATGTGCATTGTAGAATTTATAAAACACTATATACGCACTTTGGAGGTTAAACATTACCTTAAATTTCGAAACTAAATTCGTCTTTGGCCGTATTTTTCGAAAGAAATTGACAGTCGACTATTTACTAGTGCTTCACGTCTTGGGGTTATCACAACACCTAGTTGATTTTAGAAAACCAAACAACTGCACAAACTTCAACACCACGTCGTTTCAGGGATGTGCAGAAACCCACTACCGTGTGCAATATAATTTCAGCAAACTAACAACGTTGCAAAATTGTTCTGCACTTGAAAACAGAGTACTGCATATCCCAAAAAAGTTATGATGTTGAATGTTGGCACTTATTTGGCTCTTTTGAATCGTAAAATGATTTCACTGCTTGTTACTGTAATAATTATACGAAACACATGGTGGTACCTCAATGTGAACACTACTATTATGCTTCCAACTGTCTATTTTTTTTTCATTTGTAAAATTAAACCAGCATCGATTAGAGTTACTGTTTTACCTCTTATATGGTGCGTAGTGCTCCTGTGGGTGTTTCAGAAAGTTATAAAGCAAAAATATCTACTGTACGAATTTTGATGAAACACATGTCTTTGGGTACTTACTGTCCAGTTTCAAGTTATTCACAATTATTACTCACGTTTCAGAATGAACTATTGGTGTTCCATCGTTCCTAATGCTTTGCTAGATGTTGATCCTCCAGTTTGCAGAACGCCGAACATTGTAAACGGTTCATCTACAGCAAACTAATGGAGGCCTTATGGAAATAACATGGTGTTGCGTCGTTCCTAATGCTTTGCTAGATGTTGATCCTCCAGTTTGCAGAATGTCGAACATTGTGAACGTCATCTACAGCAAACTAATGGAGGCCTTATGGGAATAACATAAGTGTTTTCGAACTTGACCTAAGCAAAATCAATACCAGCATTCACATTTTACTGGTCTGTGAAATGCAACGGATACTCTTTTTAGCCTATATTTTGTGTACGCCGAACATTCAAAACTGATTTATGAGTAGTAACGGGTTGCTTTCAAGAAATGAATGCGGTCGTTTTATCCTTGAAATATTCCCATCAAACCACGGCCCGCCCAGCAAATTCGAATGTTACCATAAATCATGATTTCGTGAATTATAAATCACGGATTATGTTGGTTCTGGATGTCGTTAGGTTCGCATTACAGATATACCTTTTACATTACATCCCACAGTAAATACATTACATAAATGTCCTTCTAAACTGTACCACGTTATTCATTGCTTTTTCGATAAAAATGTTATGTTTACGCTTTATGTCGAAACTGCAGCAAAGTCGTTTACGATTCCGTGTTTCTCTTTTTCAGAGTGGTCGCTTTATAATCTAGGACTGTTGGATAGTAATTCTGAAGCAAAACCATTGTAAGTGACTGAAAGAATGAGGTCAGGTCAGATAGATCTGATCAGAATTTGGAAAGATCACATGGATTATTTGTACCCGTTTTTACTAAGTGACTCTGGTATCGTTTATTATACAACCTTAATAATAAGTTAGGTCGCAGTGGTGTGCACAGGGAAAGGGGATGGGGAGGGGGTGGGGAATTGCCCCTACCCTTTTTGGAAAAATGCCCTTTTTTGCCTGTTTTGAAGAAAAAGCTCGCCATATTTTGCTTTTCTGCACTGAAAATTTCTGGTCGCAGCGAGGAGAAAGAGCCTAGAACCCTAAAAAGGGAAAAAAGAATGCTAGGAATCCCAAGAAAGGGACCAAAAACAGTCAAAAAGTGAATGACAAGCAAGAAAAAAAAATGGTCCCTGGAGAAATAAAGCCTCAGCGTGCCCCTTCGCTGAAAGTTACCCCTGCCCTCTCGGATGTCTGTGCGCGCTACTTTTAGGTTGTTACCGATTAATACATATCCTAATAGGGAATTGTTGTTAAATGTTTTAAAAAATACGCATCTTTTTTACAACCACTATTGGTTACATCTACGACAACTGACTCGAAACTATATTTAATTTCAAAATTTCAGATTTCCTGGACAACAGCATGAATACTTCTGTGGCCACCATACAGCTTCCCTGGACACAAAGCACGTCAACCTCTGCAAAGCTTGGCTGGAAGAATAACAGCAGTTATCAAATTCTTTCACCATTCGTACTTCTCGGTAAACTATTAGGTCTTTTGTCTTGGGACCGGAAGCTGAAATCAAAGGAGAGCCAGAAGCTTACCAGTTGGAAACACTCACTCAGTATTCTCTATAAAATCTTATTTTCCGTTGGATTTTTTGGCATGCAGTTTGAATCTTGCCGATTCTTCACGCGGATTTTCTCAAGCCTCGGGTCAAACCTCGTCTACAAGGTGGTCACATTTGCTAGTCTGTATATGCAGGTAGCATTTACTGTTTTGGTTTTTGTTTCCTTTTTTGTCAAAGAGGACAGTTTTTGGAACTTGCTCAGCAAATTTGAAGGTCTTGACCGCCTCCTGAGTGATAAAGTACAGAAAGGAAAGTACCTTCTCAAATATGGACTGTATCAGTTTTGCTTAACGATTATGACTATAGTATTCGGCCTGTACGGCTCATCGACAGCGACAAATTCCACCATTATGTCTGTATTAGTGACGAGCATGGGGTTCACCATTCCATTTGCAAGTTATAGTTACTTCATTACTGTGACGTACAACATTTCGTCAAATCTCTGTGCGGACTGCTTTTCCACACTCAACAAGGATCTCCACAACACAATGACATCTGCACTTGCGCCTACAATTCAGCAGTTAACAGACCTTCGCCTTCGATTCAACGAAGTATACAAGCTGGCTTCAACTGTCCAAGAGGTTTTCTCATTAGCAGTTTCTGCAATAATCGCTACGAATACTGTTGTCTTGAGTATCCGCGTGTATAAGATGTTAGTCGGAGATGCTGGATCGCCGCATTACATTGGCTGGCCTCCAACCTTGTTTCTGTATGTGGCCCAGATATTCACAATTGCATCGTCTGCTGAAATTATTGGAACCAAGGTAAATAAAAATCCTCCATAATTGTTTGTGCATTTCTTCATTTATGAGTTTTAGCTGAACAAAATGTGAACGGAAATAGAATCGTAGGGGGATTCAATGCCAAATGAATGCAAACTACACCGCCTCTTTTTGCAGTGAGTAATGGTCATACCTTCGTCAAAGGTCTAACAAAGTTGGTTGGTTCACTTACTTAATTAGTGATATTTTTAATGCCGTGGGTTTACTGCTTCCTGAATTATGTCATGCATGTAAATAACCACAGCTAATGAACCAAAGTCTAAAACTAAAATTACAGTCTATCGACTGGAGAAACCATCTCATGTTCTGTTGCAACGAAAATAGTGTCTTAAAATACTTACATTTACTATGAGTTAACAAAAACTCTTTTTTAAATTAAAAATATTAAATTAAAATCACCAGCACCAACAGTAAACTAATCACGTTCCCAACTAAATGGATGCAAGAATTATACTGTGTGTCCCAAAAGTCCCAGAACACCCTCACAACTTTTTAAGGGATTGAAAGAAAATAGTGAAACTCAGGCAATGTAAGTTTTGTTAAGGGATCTACCTTTTCGTATAACCGGCATTACGTCTGCCCCCCTTGGGCCTCAACTGAGAAATTTTCAATGGAATGGGGGGTAAAGGAATACCTTATTAAAAATATTACATATTTGCATAAGTGCATTTGAATGACGAAATTTAATCTGTCAGCAGCAATAGACATTATGAATAAACTTTGTTGCTTAGTTTGTCTGATCGTTGCCGACGTGATCTCTTGTGATCTCTTAGGCAATGGTCTGATTCGGTCTGATTTCAGTCTACGTTCGTAACATATTGTTTTCGTAACAACTAAAAAACTACAATGCCAGCCAAGCCTTGGTATTGTTTTTAATAATCCCTGGTAACCAGCGTAAAGACTACTGCATATCAACGCTGACGACAATACTCTACCAGGTGTCCACAAAGTGTGAGCTTCATTGTTAGAAGTTTCCATTGTTGCATGGACAAACTCGTTGTCGCCTACTGGACATCCCGTTGATTTATTAGCTTTGAGGTCGTTGGCATGTTCGAAAAGCCAATAGGTCACTAGCCGGACTACTAGTCTCAGCAATGTACAGGGCTCGCTTGCTGCACCACATACAATTGTTTTGAATCAACCTTCAAGTAAAATGTCCAGGACATCAAAGTGGGACAGCCCAGCCTTTAGACCAAAGTGGACGGCAGGTAAAATGGTTGATCTCGATGACCCTACTCGGATACCGTACCGTCTTTCAGAAGCAGAATTTACAGGTTTTCAAACAATCGTTTGGTATAAGGCAAGTGGGTCCAAGTACTGCTCCGAACACACGCTAGGTGACAGACAACGTTGAAGAGGGCTCCTATGAACGGGGCCAAGTTGTGAGTCAGATCTGACCATTTGAGAGAGTGAACCAAATACACTCAAGCGTTGCATTGCAGTGTTGAAGTTTTGGGAATCTTTGTTGGGACAGCGTTCATGGATACGTTTTTCTGCGGTAGATTGCCAGTTTTAAAATGTGTGAATAAGGTAAAATATTTAGATATCTTACACAATATCCGTTGTATGTCTCTCCGTGCAAAGGTCTGCCGCACAAAGAATTCCCTCTATTTCACGCTAGGAGCACGAACAGACCCATCCACAACATTTATGATATAAAAACCTAATGAGCATATTGTAAAGTGGGGATATGCATTTGCCACAATGTCACCTGTACATTCATAATTAGTTCGATATTTGTATTGTGCTTTTAAGATTATATTTTTTACTATATGTCTTATACGCAACCCAAACTTCAAAGTGTAAACATGATGGAACAATGGAAACTTCGTCCAAACATATAATGCAATGTCTCATAATGTGAAAAAATTATAGCACATTCCCACGTAGAATGGTGGGAATTCTTAATGTTGCAGAATTAAGGACATTCACTTAAGTACATTCAATAACGCTAATGCAAGAATCTAAAGACTTTACTGTACAAAGTGCTGATTTACTTCCAGGCAAGACTCGGTTTTAAAAGTTTGGCCAAGTTACAGCATCAAGAAATATCACACAAAGAAAGGTTTCAGGTAAAGAACTTACAAATTTCAACTCGATTTCTGAACTGCAGTAAAAATCACTACAAATTACTTTACAGGGCTGAATAGTGTTTATTTCAGTGTCGTAATCTTCATTTCAGTAATCAAAATTTAGGTTTTCCGTTCTGTCTATCCGTTAGCTGATAAGGAGATAAAAGACAACAAAAAATTCCGGATTCCTTTAATGCACTAATTTAAATATTTAGATGGTAATTAAGGCACCTTAAAAAAGCGAAAAGCATCCGAATTTGGCATAAGTTATGCAGTCTGTATGGATTAGGATGCATGAAATGTCCCAGTTAACTTTAATCGTGATTATGCGAACTTGGAAAAATCATCTGCATGTATCGTATCTGCATGAGGGGCCGAGGGGGATTGCACAACACCTACAAAATGGGATCGTAGAATGAGAATCATTATCTAACTATTTATTTATTTTATTCACCTGCACAAACATAAACATTTACTTAATACAACTGTTTTAATAATACGATTTCAATAAATGCAAAGCTACACGTTTTTTTTTCTATTGAAGAGCCTAAGTTATGCAGTCTGTGTGAATTAGGATACGTGAAATGTCCCAGTAAACTTTGATTAAGATTATGTGAGTTTGGAAAGAGCATGTGCATGCATCGTGACTGCACAAGGGGGTGAGACGGACTGTGTAAGACCTACGAAGTGAGATCTTAGTAGTAGAATCATTATCTAACCACATTTACTAGTAGTAGAATCATTAGCTAACCACATTTACTAGTATAGTAGAATCATTATCTAACCACATTTACTAGTAGTAGAATCATTAT
>JAHWFP010173912.1:0-16332 GCA_023313725.1 Lithobius niger | reverse complement strand
CCTGGCTCTCCCATAATAAGTTGTAAAAAAGTGGCCCCTGGCAGTCACCTTCCCGACTGGCCTCTTGACCCGCCAGTTCGCCTCTGTATCCCGTCTGTGTATTTTTGCGCATACTGGCTACCAAATGCTGCTTTTCGTTCGCTTCGTTCACTCAATCAGCACCTCCCCTGAGCGGGATCACTTCATGCACTTACATCTGTATATTTCTACCGGAAATAGAAGAAATACACCTTTGTACTACAAAGTCCATTTTTTTAGCCAGACCGCTTTTGCCATTTTTTTTTTCTTGGAGAGATGTTTTGACGTAAAGAGCGTTTCAATATTTAGCCGACGTTCACTAATCCTTTTAATTTAATCGTCCACGACGACAGAACCTTTAGCCAGCGGTTTAATGTTAAGTTGCAGATAGCTGAAGTATTGTTTTATCCATTAAAAGTTAAGTGTAACATTTCTTGTTCGTTCCCCCCTCCCTCGTTCCTCATGCTCCCCATGGTTCCATTTTGGAGTGTGCGGCCAGTTACAGTAAACAGGTTGAGCAGATGGTACAGGTTGTGCTGTGTGTCACTTCTGATTAGGTTTTAAGTTGGTTAGGTAGAGTTTTTAGATTAGAGCGAATGGATCTAGTATAGGCCTGAAAGCTCTGAAAATAAAGTTAAGTTTTTGCCAACAAGCATTTCGTTTATAATCATCGAACACGCTCATTGTTAAAAGAGGTTGTTGTAAGTAGTCACCAGCCATTGTGCATTGTTTGTTCAGGCTTGTGGCTCGGATGGCTGTTGTATCCGTTATCCAACCCTGGCTGTTCTTATACAACTCGCCATTTTTATTAATATAGATGCAATGGGTGTATATACCCGTTTCAACGAATCCCCTTTCGCAGAAATTAAATAACCTGCTTAAAATTCGGCCAAGTGCAAATTCCCGTTTTGTCGACAATTTTTTTTCCAAGTTGCCTGCCTCATTTGTGCTGCAGCGCTCGCTGCGGCTAAGCATGTAACGTCAGTAGGGATAGCCGATATTGATATCGGTATCGGTATAATCTGTATTTATCGGTATCGGTATAATCTGTACTTATCGGTATTTTGCTATATCGGTATCGATCGGACCACTATAAGGCTTCCGATAAAGATATTTGTTATGCCAAGAAACGCAACTGTCTTCCCTGAAAAACTGACACCAAGCGTGGCAAAAGCAATATAAACAAGTGAGAAAAGCAAAGCTTATTTGCTCAGTTTGTAATGAAAATGTAGCACGTGACAGTTCCATGCTCTAAGTTTTACAACAACCAACTAAAATCTAACTGAGAAGATGAATGTACCGAAGCCATAAGAAGGAATAAGAGTAAAAATGCTGTTATTGCTGCACAGAACTTTTTGGATGATCTCAACAGTTGAAACGCACGTAAAACCAGAAACCGAAGTTGCATTTTTTGTATGTAATTTAAACTTTTAGTCGCGATTTTGTATTATTATTATCGGTATCGACATCGGCTTCGTATCGGTTGTATCGGATCGGTTTACCCTTCATTGGTATCGTATCGGTAAAAATTCACATCGGCCGATCCCTAAACGTCAAAAAATGCAACTATAGTTACAAAATTCAGTCAGGTTGTCCAGTTTCTTAATAAAGAGAAAGGAAAATATGTTTAAAATGGTTGGTCCCAATGGGACAGTAGAACCCCATGTTTTTTTTTTTTATTAATTCATTTTGAACCTTAAAGTCAGCCGAAGCAACTTAATGCTTGTATGGCTGAACCGGCTCAATTTGAACATTACCAGACTTTTAAAGAGAATAAGAAATATATGGTAAAGAGAGGTGCCAACCCAAGATTCGATCCGGGAAACCCCCGATCATCATAGGGGCCGAAAGACTGTCCAGAATTGGTCAGAATAGTTCCCATAGCCGCTGAAGGAGCATGGCAGCCTCTCATGCTACCCTGGCCGGCAGTCCTGGCGGGGACTTTCCCAAAGTCCTCTTTCCAGAGGTTCGACTAGATCAGCAATCCTCCAGCAACCACGGTGAGCTCTCTCACCACTCAGCCACGAAGACCACAATGCCTGCCTGTTTGTTATCGCAAGGGAGGTTTTTTTTTCCCTTCTTTGAGCTAAATAAAAATTACATGAATGATCATTATTTATTGAAGACGTAATTTATTAAATTTCTTTAATTTATAGAAAACGTAATTTCAGTATTCTGTACCCATAGACCCATATAAACGATATTCTGTACGGTATTCTATTCGGTATTCTGTACCCATATAAACGATATATATATATCGTCAACACTTTAGTTATACTTGCCTTTTGCTAGCTATACCTATACTATCGGTCTTATACTGATAACCCATTTGGACGGAATTTTTTGGCTACACCACTTTAAGTGGAAAAAAACAACGTGAATTCCTGTACCCTTTTGGGTTTTTTAATGATGATAATTTCCAAGCAACCTTACTAGATGTTAACATTGTATCGGTCACACACTTAGTCATCCATTTCGTGAAACATTTTGAACCTTTTTACATTTGAGCCCCATGTATGTGTAGCCGTGGTGTTGTTTTTTTTTTTTTGTGTGTGAAACTTTGTAAATATTTCTGTTTATTTAGCCGGAGATGCCTCAGTTTGAGGAGTAAAAGCTCTTCAGACTTAGAACTATTATCACTTCTAGCTTTACATATTCAAGTTAAAGTCTGAGACCTTTTACTCCTCAAACTGAGGCAACACCGGCTAAATAAACAGAAATATTTACAAAGTTTCACACACAAAAAATAATAACAATAAAAACATCAGGGCAGCACATGATGATCACAATGCTATGATCACCTCTAGAGGGACTCGTATATGCATAGGGCTCAAATGTAAGTTTCAAAATGTTCCATGAAATGATAACCTAGATGTGTGACTGTATACAGTGTTGACATCTAGTGTAGTTGCTTCGGAAATTATAACTCCTTATAACTTCTAGTTTTACATGTTCAAGTTAAACTCCTCCAATTCCATGAGAAAGGTTTCTAACAGCTGGAAATATATTGTATAAAACAAAAGAAGAATACTTCGGTAGTGCACCAAGATCATAAATCAAACACAATTTGCATAAAACTTCAATTATGTTGTGGTTAATATGTTATTCAATTTAAAGGGCACCTCCTGGTAGGCAATGGGACCACCAGAACATAGGCAAACACTCGATTTAATTTTCAGGAAACATATTTTTACCGAAAATTAAATCGAGGGTTGCCTATGTTCTTGTGGTCCCATTGCCTTCCAGGAGGTGCCTTTAAATTGAATAACACAATTTGAAACTTGTACAATCTATCTATATATATAATACGCTTAGGTTGGGCAAGTAAATTCATCATTATTATGCACTACAATGAAAGAGGGACCCAAAGAGGGAGTTCAAAGGGAGGGGAACCGGGGATGGGGATATTCAGACCACACAATAGGGGAAGGGGGTGGGGGAGGGGGTGGAGGAAATCAGACCATAGAATGACAGAATGTAAGGGGGCAGGCCGCAGGGGAGTCCGGCGGAGGAGGCAGGGGGTAGTCGGCGCAATTTTTATTCCATATTGCTCCCTACAGTATTTCGCTCAGGTATGCGGGAACTGGCTAGACACGCCGGGGGGGTCAGCTAGTAGTTATTTATTACGGAATGGATTTTTTTTATCATGGACAAAAAAAATTATCGTATACGATTTAGTTTCTTGCTTTGATATATTTTATTATCTTTGATATGTTTTATTTAGCTTACCAACTTCGATATCTAAAATCATTTACCCCCACATTAATGCCACCGTGTTACGTTGTTTCTTATTTTTCCATTCTTCATATTATTTTGTACATTCCTTATCAAAAGAAAAATACTTGAACTGGTCCATTTTGCTGGTCAGTAATTGCTAGTTGATTACTGACATTAGCATGGTAACAACCAACACAGCATTTTTTTTACGCATCTCCAAAATGACTTCGTAGTCAGATACACACCGTAAATCCTCTTCGTAAACCCTTGAATTAAGAATCAAGCCATTTACAATTCGAGACTGGCTACCAACTATCGGCTTCTACAAAATTTAGAAAGGAAACTTACAGAACATGTAGAACATGTGTCTGACACTAAAAACGTGCTTTTTTATAGAATTATTATTTTTTTAATTGAGCCATTTTGACCCAGTTACAATTAACCGGCTAAAATTAGAGACCGGCTACTATATAAATTCATCCCAACTAAAATTAAAGGCCGGCGATAATTGAGGACCCGGCAACAAATACAGGATCTGTGGTATTCCTTTGGTGTTCCGTCCTGTAATCGCTTCACATTTCATCACAACAAGCACACCCCACCACACAAATAAAAATGTAGTCATTGTGATAGGATATAAAGTCATCCAAAAATATTCACAACCAATGCTGCATTTTGATGGTTACCATGAAAAAAGTGACATTTGATGACTACTGAAACGATGACTTCCTTCTTTGTTGTACATCCTTTTTTTAACGTGACAGAACGCCAAACGGTTCGGTTAATACTAAATAAACAAATTATCATGCAAATGGCAAAGAAACAAAATGATTTTTACTTAATTTTTATTTAATATAGTTATAATATAATAATAATCTAGTTCGCCCCCGCAAGTAGGGGTGGGGATCCAGAAGGGTCACAGATGTGGCCGGCCACTGGCACTGGTCTCAATATTTTAAATAGTAAGGAGGCATCACTGATAGGAGCGCTTAGGGAAACGGGAGAGGTCAATTTGATTTAGTAGCCTCCTAAAGACACCAAGTGAATTCGCTGAGACTACAGCCTCAGGGAGGAAGTTCCATGGGGCCACAAGGCGATTTGAAAAGAAATGCTTCCGACAGTCGAGGTGGTATCACAATAACCTCAATTTCAAGGAGTGGCCACTAGTACCAACTACATCACAATTATCGAAAAGACTAAAATACCAGGGGCAACTAGTTAATTTTAGTTTTTGTTTGCCTATACGAAAATATACAATTACCTTTTATTTAATTAGCGGTTTTTTTCCCAAGGAGCCCTATTAACCCTAGCTTGCAATTTCGGCTTCTCTGCCAGGCTCGTAACCTACTGCGCAGGACCGGAAGTGACCCAGATAACCGGATCGGACCGGAGCGCATCATCTTTCTTCATCCCTATTCATCGTTGGGAGGCTAGGTGGGTAAAAGGCAATGTATATTTTCGTATAGGCAAACAAAAACTAAAATTAACCAGTTGCTCCTGGTATTTTAGTCTTTGTATTGCCACGAACATTTCCATTACCTTTTATTTAATTAGCAGACTTCGTCACCTTAAGAGGCGGGCTAGGTTCGAAGTACCCACCTTACGAGCTGGCAGCCCCCACAGAAATTACCATCTGAGGGGAACACACAAATCCTACGATTCCATGGATTCTGGATCCTCAGTCCCATCGGTTAGCAAACAGGAACAGCCGACGCCAGGGATCGAGAACTCGGGAACTCGGGATCGAGAACTAAGGGGAAGGCAGGAGTGCAAATAACTAAGAAATGCCATTCCTACCTTGGACGGGCAGCAATCTTTGGGTCCCTCGAAGCTTAGACGGGAATCGACGAATCACACAGATCGCTCGGAAGAACAGGAACAGGTCGGTCGAGGATTAGGATAGGACGGCACAGCAGATGGATTGGGGAACAATAGTCAGGTCTTAGGCAGAACTTGGCGCATGGTGAAACACTTCCCGGACTTGGAGAAACAAGGTGACTTGCTGAACCGCCAGACCACGGTGCGCAGGACAAGCACATCAGTCGAAAGTTTGATGTGCATGATCGGGGTACAGGATCGTTGGTGGTTGGAAGAGGACGGCAAGAAGGAAGAACAGCGGCGTCAGCATAAGTGAAGGAGGTTGAAGCACAATCGTCGAGGAGGACACCATTGGGGAAATAACGAGAAGTAATGCGAAGCTTGGGAAGTAGAAGCAGGTGCTCGCATGAAGGATCGAGATGATCAATCCTAGGAGGTATCGCCGTTCCCGTTCATCGGTCAGGTGCCTGGTCCAGGACCGACTGGAGTAGTAAAGCCTCCATGGTGGAGTGAAGGGGAGAGGGGAAGCCCACGGAAGTCTGTGACGTATGAGGCAAGTTCATCCGCAAATGGCGGTGCCGGGAGCGAAAAAGATCCAGCGAGTTTGAGCTCTGACTAGTTCGGATTGTAGAGTAAGGTTGCGATCTGTGTCATCGGTAAGAGAAGACTGAAGGATCGTGTTTTCGTTGCGCAGCCTGGTTAATTCTAATGCAAAAGATTCCGACCATGAGAGCAAAAAATGAATATTGAGGTCCAAACTTTCTAGGTCTCTAGCTGAAAGTTCTATTCCTCTTGTAAGCGCCGCACGAATTGTAGAGGCTGGTGGAAATGGTGAGGACATAGAAGATGGAGGCACGACAACACTTTCGACGAAGGGGTTGATAGAGGAAGGAGTTGGCTGTCCCGAGGATGGAACCACAGCTGAAGTGATCGTAGCTGATGACACGGATCGGGATACCAGAGACTGAAACACATGACCAGGCAGAGTAGGTGGCAGAGAGCAGTGTAAACGAGGAGGGGCCATGGGGTGCCGAACATTTTTTATTTTTACCCCGGCTTTGAATGGCAAAACTGGTCTACCTTGCCGAATCCCAGAGTTACCAGGAATCGCGACGGGGATAGCGGGAGACACTGCGGAATGGGACCAAATGCCAGAAGATGATGCCCGGGATTGAGACGTTTGAACCGTTGGTTTCTTTAAAGTCGATGGTTTCTTAGAAGTCAGTATAGGAAGCACTCTGGAGGGTACAGAAACATCATGTGGGGGAGTACAATCTTTAAGCTGCTTCTGATGATCCGCTTGTTTACGTGAACTTCTTTGTCGACGTCGGATCTCAGCCCAGTCTTTTCTCGAGATGGACAGACAAACACGACATAGAAGATCAAGTCCATTACATTGTCTGTGGTGCTGACAACTGAGATCCGGATCTAAATGCTAACAAGTTCCTGTTGCAAAGCACGAGCTTATACAAGGAGTGGGATCGGGTACGTTAGCGATCCTAGCTGGGACGGGATCCTCTGACGAGGAGTCGGACGACATCGTTCAAGCAGCGTGATGACCAGAAAAAGCCGTTACAATTCAAATGAACGCGCCACAGATGATAGCACCAACTGGCGACAAATTGATGAAACAGAAAGGGTCCCGGATGAGACGGAGGATCAAGGGCGTTGGACCGCAGCGCAGCAATTCAAGGAAATGTCTCCATCTGGTGGCGGATGGGAGAAACAGCATCAGGTGGTTTCGGGCCGTGATGACCGGGAACAATGTGTGACGGATGTATGGAGGAGGGGAAGACGAAGCCTTGGTGCTAGATCGGCACGGCACATCCGGGATCAAGAGTTTCCTTGTTGAAAGGAAGAGAATGGAGCCGATGTCGTGGATCAGGTTCCCAGACCTAACAGACATTGGAGGCTAGAACGAAGGAAGAACCGTCTCGAAGAAGTAACGGCTCGGCCTGGCCATCTGAGGAAGCGGATGGCAATAACTCGTGGGACCACAGCTTGATCGAATGGGATCAGTTAGGAAGGAATGTAAGCGAAGAAGGGCTGGGATCGGAGGTGCTTGAAACTAGACGTTGTTGCTGGTGAAACAGGCGGGCAAGGGACGCAAGGCAGGGGAGATAAGTCTGTTGTGCAGGGATAGAAGACGGGTGTCAGGGAAGCAGCCGGTGAGCAAGAGTCCTGAGGATCGGATCGCCGATGAAGGGGTGTCATCCCTCTCACTTGAACAGGGGAATCAGGAGTAATCCACAGTGGTGAACCAGGGCTAAGAGCTAAAAAGTCTCGAGGCGACGCATCGCAATCTGAGGAAAAGGGAGATTCAGCACAGCACAACGATGAAGGAGACGGAGGAACCGGGATGGATTCGCAGGCAGCGGACCGGGAATCCTTGAAAAGCAGCACTCGACGGGATTGACGGAAGGTTCACAAAACTGTCTTCGGAATGTTGGGAATGGAACTGGCAGGCGTAAACATGCAGGTGGGGAATAACGAGGCGGAGGACTAGGTGCCAAATCCGAGGGGGGGGCGCAGTTACTGGGGAAGGCGGGCCTTGTGCAGCAAGGAGAAGATATGAGACGGAGGTTGCTATGGTGGCCGGTTCGTCCGCACACCTTCGCGTCCCCGGTGTCTTAGATGCAACTGTTGGGAAATGTGCACCGATGTACCTGGAACGGTGAAGTGTGGTGTGTCTTCTTGGGCGGATCGAGGAGAGGGGATCGATCCACCTCCATCCCCAGGACCGGCGCATGATCCTCCCTTGGTAGAGAGGATCAGCGAATCCATCAATTACTTGGAGAGCTCCTGTGACAACCTTCTGTAGCGATTGCCTAGGAAGAAAGATGATGCGCTCCGGTCCGATCCGATTATATATTGGCTGGGTCACTTCCGGTCCTGCGCAGTAGGTTACGAGCCTGGCAGGGAAGCCGAAATTTCAAGCTAGTATTAATAGAGCTCCTTGGAGGAAAAACTGCTAAGTAAATATAAGGTAATGATATTTTCGTGGCAATAAAAAAAGGAAGATCCACGGGCAACATGCCATGGATGAGCTGATATATAACAATCAGGTCAGCCTTAAGGCGTTTAAGTTCAAGGGACTCGAGACCGAGCATCCTCAATCATTGCCCTGAAGAAAGCGGCGAAATCCATACAAAGAGCGTGTAACTGCGCTGCACGGATTCAAGCCAGTTGATATCACCAAGCAGATATGGCGACCGCCATTTTCTTTTTTAATTTGGAGGAATTACTTTTCCAATGCACTTCGTAAATGTATTTTTTTTTTGGACAGCCATTCCTTTATCACCCGATTCAAGCAGCTCAGCCCAACAATGAAACGATGGAAGAGCACAACAATGAAATGGGTACGCGAGGACTGGTTTCGGGCTGGAAGCCACAACTATGGAAATACAGAAAACAATAAAGCAAAAACAAATATTAAACAAAAGTATAAAATACAGTTTATAGCTAGTGAGTGCACTTTATGTACCGTACTAATTTAAACTCAATATGGTAAAAATACCACTTTGGATGCATTTTGAAACAACAAAGGGTTATTACTTCAATGCCTGAAACAAATTTAGTACCAACTCAGTTTTGCGAACTGTTTTAGGCCTTAAATGCTGCCCGCTCACTCAAAACTTCTCTGCTAATGCAGAAACAAACTGCACATCACAAGATGGCCCCTAAAAAGTTCGGAAACTTTCATTGACCTCAACAGCGCTGTCATCATCATTCCTCAGAATTGATCGAACAATTGACTAAACTCCATTGCTGATGGAATACTAAAGACAGTAAGCAAACATTAGCCTTGTTGCAACAATCGCAATACACTCGTTAAACAATCGGTCGGGCTGACTTGTATGAATCGGATGATAAGGTTTTTATCTGCTTTGCACACCTTAACAATGCTGGGTCTCTGCAAACCCTTGTTATTGCCCGTTAGCGATCCACTGGTTTACAGTATAGGTTGGAAACTCTGGACGACCAAGCCGGCACTCTTGGCTATACAGCCACACTGCAGCCAACGTTCAGAGCTTGAAACCTTACCAAACTGGATGGCGAGGACAGTCACCCGTCTTTGCAGCTGGCCACTGTCCGTTGCCGTACCACCAACACAGGTTAGGCTGGCGTCTTTCAGCGGTCTGTGCCGTGTGTGGTATTGATGTTACGATACAGCACTTCCTTCTGACGTGCAGAAGATATGCCCGGGAGCGGGCTATTGTTACCCAATGGTTACCTAAGGCTCCGACTTTCCACTACGGGGACGTGTTCGCTTCCTAGGCGGTCGCGCGCTACTGTGCAGCCACGCGTGTGCAGCTGTGATGTCTCGGTTCCCTGACATATGCAGAGTGTCCTCTCATTCGCTTGTATGCAGTGGCAAACCACTTGTGCACAGTGGAGTGTGGGTGTAAGTGGGCAACAGTGGGTTATATCAATGGTCTATGGGTGTGATGATGCTGCGGCTACAATACCACAGGTTTTGCAGGGCTGACAACCTGTACACAGTGGAGTGAAGAGTGCAGCTACGATATCTCAGCACTCAGTGTTCTCCCATTCAGTCCAGTATGTAGTGACGAACCTCTTGTACACAATGGGACCTCTTGGGTAGTAGTGTATGTGTTAGGTGAGGCAACAGCTACATGGAGTGCGCAGAGACAACAGTGACTTGTGCGTACATACTTTTGTTGGTTTTGTTACTTTTTTGCTACGTGTTACATGCTTTGTTTTTTTTTTATTATGTTCCAGGTTTCGATTGTATCGGAGCACGTGGCATGTGGCCAAGGCTCTGCAAAATAAATCCAATCCAATCGACTCTCAGTAATTCAGACTAGGCGATACTCCAATGGATTTAAAAGTTCTGTAGCACCAACTTACATATAAAATAATTTGGAGATTATTTCATAATCAGTTTAGGAATAGTACATAACTCCATGGCCATTTCTGCTGCCGTGGTTATTTATTAACAATGTAAATGTGTTACTTAAAACTTTCATTGTGCATACGTCCTTCAGGGTGAGCACAAAGGATATGTATTGGAAAAAGACTTCTCATAAACACATACTTTGAAATGCTAATACAGTGTTTTAAATGCAAATTAACGCAGCAACAAAGTAAACCAAATTTGTAGAACTCGATAAAAGAGCGACCAAAACCATAATAAAAAACGTTATATAGCACAAACAATGCGTATGCGAATACAGATAATTATCTCCAGCTGTACAATTTCTAAAACTAATTTTATTAAAACAGAAACAATTTTTTTTTTGTAAGTACACAGGAACTTGAACATGGAAGTAAGTAGGTTTGTTTTGCTGGGCTTGTTTAACTGGGCTGCCAGTGATTAGCGAATGTTAAGAACAGAAGTCTACAGTAGATGTCATATGGCAGCATCGTAGGAAGGCCTTGCCGCGTCCATCACCATTTTTAATCAAGGCACTTTTTAATCAATACGTTCACAAGTAACAGTTGCAGGAAACGTCTTCCTACGTGCGTACGACTTTGCACCCTTCCTTTTTCATGCATTCCGGGGCAGTCCTGTATTAACGAACCGTTGATTTTGGTTAAACCACATCACAAACTGATCCAATGTACCGCTATGATCACAAACTGATCCAACACTTGGCTATGCTATGATGACATACAAGAAGCTTGTGTGCACAGGACAGTTGGATATAGCCTTGCCAGATGATTTAAATTCGGTGAAGTAGGTCAAAGCAGGCTGTGACTCACTAATGACATACCGACCAACCAGAGCATAAGACTTTCAATGGAGAACACTTTCTTGGTGTCAAACATTCTGCTTATTACAGAATTTTGAAAAATCGACTTTAGATCCTTACAATACTTAAAAAGCGAAGCTGCAACATCGTTTCTAAGGAAAGTTTCAGGCTCCGATTGCTGAACTACCCTTTTTTGCCAGTTCTTGTTCAGCATCATCTTCATCTCTTGATACAATGCGTATAGAATGAAGTTGCTGTGCTTATTGGCTTTGATGTCATGAAAAATAGTCTGCTTACACTGTTACTTGAAACATACTTGATCAGGCTGTAGCATTTTGTAGCTGGGTATCTCTGGCCTCCACACTGTGGACGCTGTCTGCTGCAGGAATTGCTTCACGAATTGTTGCTTCTGCACACTGACTTCGATGCCCATTCATCACTAGAGATGCTGATACTGTGGCTTTAATCTGCACTTTCATTCGTTCAAAAGCACCAGGTCAGCTTTTCGTTGCTGCTGAATAACCAATCTTTCTAGCTTCTTGATAAAATCTGGAAGTGAACTTCCACGTCCACAGTCATCTTGGATTATTTTTTTCACGGCTTCATTAGAGTTGGTTGTGAGCCATTTGTAGTCTGGCCACCCAGCTGATTTCCTACATTCTGATGACATACTCTTGTTTAATTACGCGAACATAGTTCCTTAGGCATGTAAGGATTTTTGGATCAATTTCGTGCCGTCACTGTTCAAACCGCTTCATTTTTCCATTCGTTGCTTCTGAGGTGTTACTGTCAGCCAATCCTTTCCCCCCACATATCTGTTGTTTGTATTCCGAACACAACTGCTAACGCCTCCATGCAGGGTAAGCATTTTTTAACTCCAAAGTCTTTTAATTAGTTCTTTGTGTTTTGATAGCCTGAAGAAAACACAGAAGTAACGTAGCATTGGGAACAGTTTACTGACAGCTTTTTGAATTGCAACGTTGCCAATAGTTCCAAACGCAATGCATGATGAGCACTGACTGTTAAATCTTAATATCGTTGCAAATAATTTGTGGTATGTTTCAACAGTTTTCTTCTTATGGACCATTGCAGGTTCAATCAGGCAGGAAATTCTGAAGCTGTTCTACTTAGAGGCTGTCGATAGTCTAAGGACACGTTTACGCAATGACTCGGTTTTGCATTCTCGCAGCTAGAAGCTAGAAATCACCTCAAATTCCAACATGGCAGCGGTTTTATGTCTACCACCTCGCAACGAAAACAGCAAATAACGTGAGTTCAGAAGTGTTTGGGAAAATTGTTTCGTCATGAGGAATTCTTTATATTATTAGCACGGATTATAAGACTGCAAGTATTTACTCAAGCGATGTCGGATTTAGCTAATCCATTTAGCGTTGTTACCATGGCAATGTCACCTTTGCCATCGCGATTGAGTTCTAGCTGCGAGAATGCACTGCGTAAACGCGCCCTAACAGCAAATGTTGGCATTCCGTCACTGTCACATAAAAATGTCTTAGCTCAAACATTCCATCCCTAAAGCAGTACAATTTTGCCAACCAGTACAAAATTTGGACAAGTTGTTTACCTGCTTTTCTTTTGAACCACACATAAAATCTTGCCGTAGTGAAACAGATCGTAAAAATGGCATTCTGTTTGAAGCTTGCTCCTCATTTAAATCCAGTAACTGTATTACTTCAGAAGAGTTGTTCCACTGTTTGGTACGTTCTTGCACTCGAAATTGTATACTTGTCTGCCGTCTGGTATGTCATATGCAGATTTTAATTTGCATAAACCTTCCAAATCATTGATTTTCTTATGTACTGCTTCATTGGGTTTCAGAGATAGTTTGCAGATTGGCACAAGTTTACTAATAAGCTTTTCTTCACTGTGCTGAACGATTTTGCATTATGTTTACGGTTACCGTAGGTAGTGATTGGTATTCCCTTGATTTCGTTGCTGGCTAAATAATGAGTGAATTAACATTGTTTTCGAACATAAGTCTTCGAAATGTGGGAGCCATCGTTCTTTGGTTTGGCACGGAGCTGTCGAATTCCTGCGTTTTCTCTTTTGATTCATTGTGATGGTTGAGCTGGAGTGAGGTGTTATTTGTATCGGTATTCTTCCTGCAATGAGTAGATAAGCGGCTGATTAGCTTGAATACACTGAAAACCTGAAGCTAGAAAGCCTGAAAACACTGTTGGAAAAGGTAATGACTAATACACTTATTATTAGCTGGAATTCGATTCAGCTAAAACTCAGCCGTTTTGAACAAGTAATAAAAACGAGTAAAACAGGTCAAATAAATCAGTTAAAAATCAAAAGTCAACATAATTTTCGACGCAGTTTTAGTTTGCCAACTTGTACCTTCAAAAAAAAGTTCCTTGAAAAAAGAAATATTTAGGAATATTTTTTCGCAACAAGTTTGTGTTCAATCCAACCACCCAGAACCAAAACTGTTAGAAAAACCGGCCAAGTTTCCAAAAACGGTCGGCCTTTCAAGGTAGTGACATCATTCCACCAGGAAAAGGCCGCCAAGGTCAAACCAATTAGCCAAGTTAATCGCACCGACTAATAAGTTCGAAAGTTAAATGAAAACATAAAGATTGCTATCCGCTGTAGCAATCTTCAAGTTTTCATTTAACGTCCAAAGTATGATTGGGTGCGATTAACTTGGCTAATTGGATTAACCTTGGCGGCTTTTCCCTGGTGGAATGATATCACTACCTTCAAAGGCCGACCGTTTTTGGAACTTTGGACATAAGGTTACACCGTCTGCTAAAGTTGCTTCAATCCTATTTTTACACACACTGGGTGACAGTCGCTGATTTCGTTCGCTTCGCACATTCAATCATTGCATCCCCTTCAGTAGTTTTGTTTATCCCTACACCTGGTCAAAATTTCGTTCACATTTAGTCATGCAGAAACCCCCAAAGGTCGCTGTTACTAAAACAGCAGAACGCAAAGCATTTTATTTTTATTTTTATTTTTGGGTTATTAATAAAAAACCCGTTAGCTCGTGGATGCTCGCATTGTTGCGTAACCATCATCTAACGTGCGTGCATCCCTTTATTCTTCCGCAATCCACGGCAACGTTAATGTTTCTTTAATTTGTGTTTCGTTACAGTTCAGTTTTTATTTCGTCCAGGCGACCAGTCTTGATTGTTCAAGCCATGGTTGTTTCAAATCTTTGGTTACAACTTGGAAAAGAAACGAAATTTAAATTCGCTGGTGGCGAATTTCAAAACCCTCCTACGCATTTGTCCTGACCCATACAACCCCCAAACCAACAAAAGGACCATCCTCAGATCACCAAGCATCCGTGTGCAAAAGTTCAGTTTCGTAGGCCTTCTTTTGATCTAGCCATGAGCAATGAGTCTATGGGATTTAACATGTGGCCAGCGTTACTAGCTAGTTACTAGCCAGCTAGTTAGCAACATAAAAACGTTATTGACGCATCTTTCTCTCTATGAATGGTGGACACCCTGCCTTTAACTTTTATTTTTTCTTTATCCCTACACCTTTCCCTTACATTTACCACAATTTGAAAGATTTCTGTCGCATTGGGATTTATCCTCAACATGCCAAAATATGCTTTTAGTTGCTTACAGTTAACAGACACATGTCTGCCAGTGAGCCACTAAAGGGTTTAACGAGCGTTAACCACTCCTGGTCATCTGCCCGAAGCCCTAAGGCCCTATGTCTGCAACAGCCAGATTCCCCGACGGTCACCCACCCAAGTATTAATCCAGCCCAATGCTGCTTAACTTCGGGGATCTGACGAGAACCGGTGTTTCCAGCACTGCAAGGCCGCAGTGAGCCACCTTTTTATCATTAACAATCAATTTTTTAACAATCGGATGTCTACAAAGGGATGATCTACTATTACTTGGCGGCGATACACTAGCGTTTGTCTAGATGAACAGTACAGAAGCTACATAAACCTTTTTTTTTTTGGCGCCATTTTTCGCGGCCATTTTTTATTTGTACCCACTGGTTTAGATAATTATGTCCCAACAACCTGCGTGGATTTAAGGTAATTGATTACAACCAATAATGCTGTCTACTGCGTATATGCTGTCATGTTACCAAACCGGAAAAAAATAAACTTTTCAACACAAACTTTGATAATGTTGCCGTATTATACCAATATCAGATTTGTTTTTGCAGGAGGATCTATTAACAGGTTTTCGTCAAAACGTATTTATCGCTTTTTTATTCTTATAGGCGAGTAAATACAGGCTAAAAAAGGGGTTGACCCACCACAAATTGCAACAAAATGTTTTATGGTTATTCCTGACTGAAAAAAGCGTGCTGAATTAGATAAAAAAAATTGTTATCCACGCTATCTGCTGCCGTTTACCTGGAAATAATAGGGTTAATTTGCATGTTGTAGTAAAAAAATGCATTTTATATATATATGGAAATACGAAAAGAATATTAATATACTTTGCATTTTGAGGGCAGTTCTTTCCTGGAACCTACTCAAAAGGATGTGGACTTTAAGATTCTGAAGGGTGCCAGGTTGAAAACCTTAAGCATTAAAGATGGCCATCAAAATGGAGCCCAATGTTACTCAGTTTTAGTCATTTTGGCCTATTACGCAAGAACCTTTAGTGTTACACAAAAACATTTTGGATATAAGTTGTTTACAATAATGTAATCTACAATGTAGGTCCCTTACCTTTTTTCCACATATCACGGCTATTGAGAAAAACGGTCATGTTGGGCCGTTTTCGGCCATTTTGGCTAATTTAATGCTTATAGATGTCTGAATTTGTAAATACAACTTAAACTTTCAATTGCTGTTGCGTCGTTTATAATTCAGGTGGATGACTCCAACCTGAGTCATTCGAAATGTGGGACTCTCTTCTTTGAATCAAGGGCAATGAAAAGGGTGTACCACTATTAGGAACCGAATTACGCCTGTTTTACTAGGAGTTGGTATCACAGTTACCGTTTAAAATAAAAACCGATGCAAACCTATTTACGTTGCATTTTGCATGTCAGACTGCCAGAGCGGGGAATCGAACCCACGACTTTTGAAACCAAAGGACGAGGTCCTACC
>JAHWFP010173903.1:0-10514 GCA_023313725.1 Lithobius niger | reverse complement strand
ATCGAGAAGGTCTTAAATCGTTCACATTGTTCCCATTTTCAAAGACATAATTACTTCTCGCCAATCACAGATTGAATTTGGCTACAGAATATGCTCAAGGAAGATACATGTTCGCACAGAAGAAAAAAAGTCGTAATTATAAACAGAAACAATTTTTTTTTTGTAGTTTGGCTTAGCAATTAGCTTAGTTTGGCGCAGCTACTATCTCAGCGGGCCTTGGGTAGAAACATCTAATTCAATATCGGATACAAGGGCGAGCTTCAGTCAAGGAAGGAAACAGCTCCGCACTTAACTGTGTTTCCGGATTAAGAGTTGCTCGCGCGATGAAAGTTTCGATTTCGGTTTCGGTTTTCGAGACGAATTAAATTTATTTCAGGGATCTGGCAACAGGTGTCGCATCCGTACAGTATGGGGTTTTTGATCACAGGCTAGAGTAAACTGAATCTGATAGAGTTGAAAACTCATCATTTTCATAGACTCATGGTAATACAAAATATTGTTACGATACGTACTAAAAACAAAAGCATCCCCAAAATGGAAACTATAACCTGCGACTCTGGAATCTGCGACGTCATTGTGCTAACTTAATGCAACAGTGACGTTGTTTCGAGTCTTTAAGTTGTTTCACACTAATTTTGGAATTATTTCCCTGAGTATACTCTTTCAGTGACACATGGTGTGAAGCACAGCATCTGAGATTCTCATGCAGCACTGTCGCCTGTTTGCCTGTCTCTTTATTTATTTTGATAATAACTCGAGATTCCATTATCCAATTCGTTCAAACTTTCATCATCGACGCTCTATTCGTGTTCATAAATCAACAATGGACTTGTTAAGAAGTTCTGGATTTTTTACTCTGAGATACATAATATATTGACGAACTCTCCAAAAATTGTATTCAAGGAAGTGGGTCGTCATGTTCTAGAAATTAAGCAAAATTCCACGTAGGCGACAACAGTTAAGAAGACAACACGTAGAACGACGCCAATGGAGCAACAATGCGACAAGGTTCCCCAATTGCGCTCGTCACCTCTTTGTATTAAAACAGTTGGAGACCACTGAAAGATATCAATATGCCAATTTTAGGAATCTTCCTGGCTTTTCGTTTTCAAGGACCAGTAAAACTTCAATAGTGCCTCAATTATCCTTTTTCAAAGGGGGATACAAACGCAAAATATTGGGCCTCCCAACAACTACGTATTTTTGGAATCAGGGTCGTTGCTTGCGTCATAGTAATTTTATTGTAAAGATTAGAGCCACTGACGTGGGGATTTAGGGTATCCGACCTGCTGAGGTGGGCTGCAAATAAAATTTTTGAAATTCAAAACGTCAGTGTGGAAAAGTTGCTATTTAGCATCACTAATACACAAAAATACATTTCATCACTCTGAGGTCACATCTCGGGTTGCCTTGAAGTTTAACATTGTATGTCAGTGGGCGAAAGGGTGGATAAGGCAAGTGATGATTTGACTGGCTTAAAATTTAACCTATCTTATTTGATAATCTCATAGACCATAAAAGGTGATCATAATTTCCAGGATTATTTTTTTTTCAGAGTAGTATGAATTAAGTTATGGGCCAAAAGAGGCTGAATTGCATATCTGGTGTTAAATTACACCCACAGTTTTGAACAAAATTAAATTCATTTTAATAAGAGCATTGTTTACACGGGTTCTCCGAATGTTAAATGAGATAATGTTAAAATTAAGTTTTAAACCAGTGAAATCATCATTTTTTGCCATTTTAGCCTCTCCGCTCATTGACGTACAATGTTAAACGTGAAGGTCTTTGTAGCAACACAAGAAGTAACCTCAGAGTGAGGAAATTTTTGTGTGACACTGAAGGGCAACTTTTCTGCACTATGATATTTTGAATTTCGAAAATTTTATTTTTTCGCCGCACTCTAATTTGCACCCCACTTCTTAATTGTGGGACTGTTTATCAAAGTCTAATGCAGTGTTTCTCAAACTGTGGGTCGTGACCCCAGTGGGATCGTGAAGAAGTAATCGTGGGGTCGCGAATAGGTTTCTGATTACCAGTCACTGAAAATTGCGACGAATGATTTGTCGCAATTTTCTCTTTCGACAAGTTGTTGCCACAGATGAATTTGAAGCGTCAGGCCGCCGAGTTAAAAGCGATACTGTTTTATCAACATTCAAAACAGTACAGCCGAGTTGATATCGAGGCTGGCAGTCTACTGACGATGCTGTCATCTGTGTGTAGGCAGGGAAAGTAATCGTGTGTAATCTCTGGATAGGAGGAAAGGCGGTGTGCATGGGTTGCAACTCTTCTCCAGTAGTCAAATTTTGAAAAATGGGGTCGCGGTTAAAAAAAGTTGGTTACTTGTCTGTTGTAATTTTTTGATAAGTAGTTTACCCTTGCCACACCAGGACGTAGGGCTACACAAGAAGACAAAATAACTTAGTACAGTGACGAAAAGAGTTCCATGGGGGCTCCTTGGGAATTGAGTGATGAATCTGTGTTCTTGTCCGGGTTTTTTCAATTTTTGCATATACGATAAAAATCTAGATTTGGGTTTGGCGCTAATGACCTAGTTGTCGAAGCACCATTAAACCTCAATTCTCATCCCCTGGGAACCCGAGTAAAACAAGCAAAGCAAAGTCGAGTAACTAATGGCTTGGTCTCAGAGCTGAGAGGATGCAAGATCGAATCAAGTTCACACATGGAACTTTGAAAAGGTCTCCCTCAGGCTGTATTTTTTGGTGTGGAAGGGGTTAAAACTACACACCATGACAAACTATCTCTATAGGTGCACCACACACACACACACACACTGTTGGTCATTGTGTGTAGTTTTGATTTTCTATCCCAAACATACACCAAGAAGGAGGCCTTTCAAAAGTCCCATATGTACCACACACACTGTTGCCGTACATCGACGGACAGTAGCACTTTTGAAGAATTGCTGTTCTGAATCTCTGCTGCAAACATTTACACGAACACTCCTTACCATACTACAAACAGCCGAAAAAAAATATCTGCGTGCGCCCATTAAATCTGTAACATTCCAACCCAGTTTCTTTAGTGCAAAACTCAGTATAAAACCACCGAGCACCTTCCCATGGTTTTACCCCAATTAAAAACACTTTCACCAGTGGAAAGAAAGCACTAAATTTAATATTATGAAACATGGTTGCACTTACCCTACAAACATTTGTGCTATGGGAGACTATACAGCACCTAAGTGTACTGGAAACACAGTTTCACCACAATATAAATGGATTTCATAATGCCCAAGCGAAGTGTCCAGGATTTCTGTAAACCACCTTTTCTTCAAACAAATTATAAGTAAAAAATTTATTTTGGAGGTGGGATCCAAAATAAATTTTTTACTAATAATATGTTTGAAGAAAAGGTGTTTTGCAGAAATCCTCGACGCTTCACTTGTGCTTCTGAAGAAATCCAATTGTATTGTGGTGAAACTATGTTTCTAGTGCACTTAGGTGCTGTATGGTCTCTCATAGCACAAATGTTTGCAGGGCAAGTGCAACCATGTTTCATAATTTTAAATTTAGTGCTTTCTTTCTGCTGGTGATTAAACGGACTGGAGGGTTACTTTTATGTGATTTTATTCGGGGTAAAAACCATGGGAAGATTCTCGGTGGTATTATACTGAGTCAAAATGGCAGGGTCAAGTTTACGATTATCTGACCCGATTACGTGGGTCAGGGATTATTTTCACAAGGTGCGTAAGTCAAGTTAGAAATGACGGCACAGAGCTAAAGGAGCCACATAAAGGAAGCCCATAGGCGTTGACGGAGTGTCCACATTATTATGATAATATTACCGCATGTTCCATCTCTCGTTCCGAGTTGCGATCCCGTGTGGCCAAATGTGAAACTTTAACCCAATGTAAAAAAAAATGCCAATCGTGGTATTAGTCCAGGCAAAGGGCGCGATTTTTTGGTAACAAGCGTGAAATGGCGAGGCAGATAGTTTCTTCAAGTCAAGGCCGACTGGGGTAGAAATTGCGTGTTTCGCCTCCTAACGCAATGCCAGTTCACGTTCATGCCAGAAAGTTTATGGCTTTTAGCATCGCTTTGCTAACTAAGATTCTCTCAATGTTGAATCAACTGGCCCAGACCAAGAAAATGAAACACAGAGTTTCTCTCCCAGACGACCTTGTGGCATATGAAGCTATAGTTACAATGTGGTCGCTCCCAGGACGTTTGTGCATTTAAGAGTTCCTGCTTACAAAGGCACCCTGAATCCCCCACAAGAACAGATTTTAAAGTGGCTTGAAAGAGTTAAAAGAGGCAACAGAAATCACTTTAGGGCAGAGAGCTACAAAGAGGAACGACTCTGGGTAAAAAATTCGACAGTTTTACATCTGTGTTTTTGTTTCTTCGTTCTTTGTGCTTAACTTCTGAATCATCGGCAGGAGGAATGGAATCAGGTAACTGACCATAAGCTGTGTAGAGTTAAGCCAGATGTTAAGGTTCGTCATTGGTCTTGTTGCTAGAAGGAGGTGTTTGAGGCGCACACTTGATGGACTACACATCCTTGACACACGGGCACTTGCTCCATGGTGGAGGTGCACCGGTGTGCATCCCTTGCTCTGTTCCACTTGTAGTTGCACACATCTTGGTGGAGTGCCCGGCAATGTCAGGCATGAACTCAGAAAACCAAAAGTTTTTCCAAAGTTCGGCAACCCTGTTTCTGCTTCAGAGCAAGCAATGCTTGGAAGACCTTACCTGCAAGCATTGTTCAAAATTCTGTACGATAAGCATTCTTCCATTTAAATTTTCTTGACATGTAACTTCCATTTTTATAAGCCTTTTGCTTTCTTTGGTATATATTTTCTTATCTTATTACAGGCATCCCATCTATGCTACTGAGTACATGGAATGCTACCAGAAATTCTGTGATATATTCCAGGTAGTCGTGTAAAGGTTATCAAATTCTTGAAGGACATGAGGCTCTACCATCTACTTTAGTATTTTTCGTTGCATTTTTCTCTTCTGCACTGCTTGAGTTTAGATTGTGTTTAGTTACACAAGTTAGATTGTATTTAGTTAAATAAACGTCAATCAAAACCACATTTTCCCTGATGTTTATTCTCTATGGCTCTATAGCCGCATCTTCTGCATCATTTTCCTGTGGCTGTTTATGTGCATCTTCTGCGATTTTCTCCGTGGATCTACCTGTCGATGTACCATTAACCCTCCTTTCCCCCACCCCCTTTTCAGCTGCATCTTCTGCATTGTTTTTGTGCGGCTGTTTAACCGCATCTTCTGCATCGTTTCCCTGTGGCTGTTGAGCTGCATTTTCTGCGATTATTCTCTGTAGATCTTCAGCTACATCTTCTGCATTGTTTTCTGCAGCTGTTTAGCCACTTTTTTTGCATTGTATCCTCGTGGCTGTTGAACTGCATCTTCTGCCATTATTCTCTGTAGATCTTCAGCTACTTCTTCTGCATTGTTTTCTGCAGCTGTTTAGCCACATTTTTTTGCATTGTATCCTTGTGGCTGTTGAGGTGCATCTTCTGCGATTATTTTCTGTGGATCTTCAATTACATCTTCTACATTGTTTTTCTGCGGTTCTGCAGTTATTGTCTGTGGCTCTTTAGTCACATCTGAATGGTTTGTGCTGTCACCTCCTTCCTCTCTCCTTCCCCCCCCCCCCACCATTCATCCCCAATTGCTACATTTTTTACTGGTTGCACATATTAGACAGGTTATACACACTTTTCAGCGTGTACTGTATCTTTGGCCAAAATAAAGCCACATTTGTCAAAGTGTAGGTGCAAACAACCAACGTGTTGGCGAACCCTTTCCGTCATATCCTTCCTTCCTTCGCCGAGTGAAAAAGTGGTGTTGAGGTGGGATCATGTCCACAGAAGCCAGGAGCATGTAAGTCAGTTCTGGACCATTTCAGTTTAGATGTGCTTCAGGAATTTCAGATATGGTTCCATTTTGATCCATTTCATTTTAGCCATTCCATGTACTGACATGTAGTTCAGTCTTAGTCCATTTCAGTTTAGGCATACTCCAGGTATTTTAGATCGAGTTCCAGTTCTGATTCCTTTCGGTTTTGACGTAGTTCAGGTAGATGGAGTTCGGTGTTGATCTGTTCAGTTTTGACGTACTTCTGGTATTTTAGATTTAGTTCTGATTTGATCCATTTCAGCTTTGACATACTTCAGGTACTTTCGAAGAAGTTCAGTTGGTCCATTTCAGTTTTGACGTTCGTCAGGTATTTTCGATGAAGTTCTGTTTAAACACCGGTCGACTCGTCATTTCAATATATCGGCTGCAAATTAAAGGGAACAGCGAAGCTCCTTAATTGGTCATGAGTTTTTTGAAACAATATTGTGTAGTTTGTGTCCATTTTTTAACCTTTCAATTGACTTGATAGTTTCAAACGTGATTCAACTGTCCCCCTCTAACTAACGATAGTTATGAAAATGTAGGCCTATAGGTTGATCTTTTATCGCATGTGCTCCACTTCTGTTGTCATAACAACTATCGTTATTATCTCAGTTTGACTGATTGTGTTCGTACTATCTTTTTCTTCTTGGATTACCCAATCATCATTAACACTTGAGTTCCGAATGACGTCAATCTCAAAGAACAATAAAAGCAGGAATCAATGCCAAAATAACAAACGTGATTTAATGCAAACACATCAAAATGATTAGTGATCACACAAAATATAAACTGAAGACTGTCAGGCTTGGCTTGACCATAACAAAACTAACAAAAAAACGCAAACAGTTAAAAACGATATTTGACAATAAAAAGATAAAAAATACGCTGAGCGCCGTTTTGCCACCACACGTGCGGCGCATCAGGCTACCAAATCATTTTCACAGTGACATGTATACAAAGTTTCTACACAAATACTTAGAAACCATATTTAAAACTTATTGAAATATATAAAAAAAAGAAACTACAATAAATGAGTCTAGATTTAACTTCAAATTCAATGCAATGCATCAAATAGTGGAAAACCAAACAACACCTACACTCTCTTGAAGGGGGGGGGGGAAACAATTTCTCAAGAAAGGGTGAGGGGAGGGGAAACTGTCCCCTTTTTAACAGAGTTTAAGTTGCTCCATTGTATTTCATTCGAATGTAAATCAGGGAGCGTTTATTGTTAAAATGTTTTTTTTAAATAGTTCAATAATTTTTTTTTATTTTATTGAACTACTAGCATCGTACCCGGCTTCGCCCGGGGATTTGTTAGACCCGTGGTTGTTTCCCAGTATTTGCGCGGTGCTGCCTGATCGTTCACTGCAACAGTCAATTTTTCTTTGTGTAACACTCCCCGTTTCCGTCAATCCTCTCCCTCCGCAAAGCAATATCGTAATGAAATAGTGGCTTTGACATAAGCACTGCCCCACCAACGGGCATTCCCCGTTCAGGCCCTTCCCCACTCCCATTAGCGTGCGAAAAATAACTGTCCTTCGTACATGACGTCATTTAAGACATGCCATTACGATGGCCGCGCAGAGCAAATTGTTCGTCGAGGCAACAATGTGCCAATTTCAACTTCTTTTCAGGGCAACAACGTCCCAGTTTCAACTTCATGCCAAAGAATTGACACACTCGCACGTTTTCATTGTTCCCCTTCCGGGGGTCGTTGCGGTTGCTTCATTTCTGCTATGAGACTTTGGTTAATGTAAGATTTAAAAAAACCATTTTAACAATAAACGCGTCCTGATTTACATTCGAATTAAATACAATGCAGCAGCTTAAACTCTGTTAAAAAAAGGGCAATTCCCTTCCCCTCTGACACCCTGTCTAAGTATTTCTATAGAAAATTTCTACATATATACATCACTGTGAAATTGATTTGGCAACTTGATAAGCCACAGGTCTGATGACGAAACGTCTCTCAGTGTATTTTTTTTTCGTTTTTATTGACAAAAATTGTTTTTAACAGTTTACATTTTTAGTAATTTTTTGTGGGTCAAGCCAAGCTTTACCGCCTTTAGCCGTGATTTAAGAACTTGAAAAAATACCTTCAGTCATTAAACGCTATTACTGTGGTTGAGTGACACCAACGTAGCCGCCATTTTTTTTTCATTTTTCAAGTTTTCCCGCAGCCCCAATGGGGTAGATTGTTTGAACACGGCTCTCTACAGTACCGGCCGGATCTTGGATGAAAAATAGCGTTACGAGACTGGGTTGGCAATATGGCCGCCGAAAGCGCCGCTGTTGCGATTGATTAGTCTAGTTGCCGCATTTTCTCAACCGAGGGCGACACCCTCCGTACAAATTGCCAACGAACGTGCTGCTTCTTTTTTTTTTTGCAAACGCAGAGAAGTAGCTTAACTGCCGCTGAGTGATACTTTTAAAAACTATTTAAAAATACTTTTATAGATAGTAAAAATTTGCCACCAAAATCTACGCAAAAATTTAAATTATTTCGAAAACACCCATTAGCTGCCTATAGATGTCGCGTCTTTCCGTACAAAGTTGCTACCTCGAAGAACAGACCTCAACGAAATGAACCAGACATGGTGGCCATTTTGCCTACCCCTCCTAATATCGTTGTAGAGCGGGCCAATGGTTTGAAGCGATGCTATGCTATCTTGGTGCGACTGACACACGTCGCCCTCTGGTAAAAAGTCGGTACTATTTTTCACTACATTAGTCTACTCTAAATAAATAAATAAACAGCAGCAGGATTATATGAGGAGGTGCGTAGGAAAGGGTGAGGGGTGGAGGAGTAACGAACTGTTAACTGATTCAATCAATACACTTTAGTATCTGACAAGTCGCATGTTTAATGTTTATCTCGATCTTAAATCGCAGCCAGTATCAGGATAGATAAGAATGTAACTCCACTGCTGAAAGAACGTGAATTAAAACCTACTTTTATCAACGTCAATAGATGGCGACATGTGTCAGTCTCTCTAAGACAGCATAGCATCGCATCGAACACGCTACCTATCGGCGCCAGCGGGAAACTTGAGGTAAAAATGGCGGCATCGTTGGCGTCATTCAGCAATGGTTGAATATGAATATTTAGATTTAAAAAAATGTTTTTCATATGAGAAAACGATTTTGTTGGTTTTTATCATAAATGCTTGTTGTTTGTTCTCCGAACCTGGCCCATGTCATGTAATCAACCGTAAGGGTGCTTTGTCTAGTAAATGAAGTTCAAGTTGAGTTAAAGCCTTCGGAAAATGCCGAAGTACTCATGCATCGGCAGTATTTGAAGTTGAAGGAAGTATTCTGTGTTCGATTTTAAACCATTTTCAGTTCGTTACATAAAGTTTGAAGCACGGATGAAGATTCATCCCAACTGGCTTGCTTCTCGTCAAACAAAACCAAGCGTAGCACCACTCGTAGCTATTAACCTGCCTGAAAACTGGAATGCTGGATTAAACAAAATAAAACTTGGTCAGTAAGTTCTGATTCAGCTTAAAATTAATTTAACCTCTAATATGACTTAATATTACTTTAAGGGATGAATTTAGCATTTTTATCACGATCATTTAGTTATAGCGATGCGAAGTAGTTTCCATCTTCAAGGCGACGCTCATACGAGCAGTCCGCAGCTTCCTTATATCAAGAATTTGTAGGGTTGGGGAGGAGAATTTGTAACTATAAAAGTCCTTATCGAAACGTTTTTACATTCACTCGGATTAGTTCCGTCCGAGTTTTCAGATGGCGCCACGTGTTCCATCTGGTAATTTTTGCTCATTTTTCAGCCCAAATCTAAAGTAAACTAAATTACAACTAAGCTGAGCTAAATAATAAATAAATACAAGCTAGTTTCGTTTAGTTTAATTTTAAGCTGAAAACTGAGTAGAAATTCCCACATAAAACTCGCGGCGCTCTCTATAAACTTAGACAGAACTAATAGGAATAAATCTAGGACGTTTCAGTATGGGGTCTCAGTCACAAATTCTCCTCCCTAACCCTATAAATTCTTGCTTATACATATGTGGAAAGGCTTAACGCTCGGTTTCACGTAGCCTAGGACCTGCGTCGTCCAAAACCGTCAAAACTCCGGCGAGGCGCGATGAAAGAACGAACAACGAAGTACGAACTACGCCACGTTACAGCATAGATTAGGGTTAGTGGGACGCACAAGAACGTGGTAATCTTCTCATTATTAGATTTCCCGGTGTTGTAGTACTGAACCAATTATTTTACGGTAACGGTGACTATCCTCGACGTCTTGGGACGATTTACGTCAAAGGATCATTTAATAAATTTTTAATGAGAATAGAAAATGACGTAGCGCAATATACAGTACAGTAGAGCAGTGACATTTGCGCCATATTGGCTCCAAGTATGCGTTTTGGAGGGCATAACTACAAGGTGCACTACATAAAAATGGAAGGAAAAACAACGGAAGAGCGATTTCTTAAGCTTAAAACAACAAAAATCGCGCGGTTTAGGTCTAAGAAATCACTTTAACAGCATCAGCTTCAGTATGACGCCCTTCTGTTTCTCTCCGCAGTGCCCCTTGCAGCTAACCCATTAAGGCTCCAGCATAGAGTTATACACAATAATACTACGTCGTGTCACTGC
>JAHWFP010173896.1:1444-12321 GCA_023313725.1 Lithobius niger | reverse complement strand
TTGGCGAATGTTTTGGTGTGTTGAGATCACGCCTTTGAAGGGCCGAACCATTCTGAACATGGCGGCCTCTTTTACCGGTTTTGGTTTTTGATATGATATCACTCCTTTTAAAAAAAAAAATTGTGTATTGACTCAACTCTACCACTGTGCAGATTAGTAATAAAGTGCCACGTCAACAAGAAATTGGATTTCAATAATTTGCTACTACATTCTGCCTCGAAGCCGAACCATTCTCAACTTAGTCACCTCTTTATAGGTTTTTGGTTTGGTTTTGGGGGTGTAACGGGGATGGCGTGGGACGGCGCGTAAGTACGAAAATATTGTTATAACCATTGTTAGTATTGTCGGCATCGTCTCTCATTGGACGGCCAAAGTTCGGACAATGACAACGTGTATACTGACGTGCGTGCTAGACACACACTGGTGTTTCACGATAAATCTAAACAACGTTGCAAAGGAATTGTATTCACGTCTAATTCACGAAAAATAAACAAACTGTAAAAACAAAGCAACATAAAGAAAGCAAAAAACTGGTAAAGAAGCCACCCAGTTGAGAGTGGTTCGGCCCTTCAAAGGAGTGATATCAACACACCAATGTTGTAATTTGTTTTATCTATTTAAGTTTTGGTGTGTTGATATCACTCCTTTGAAGGGCCGAACCACTTTCAACTTGGTGGCCTCCTTACCAGTTTTTTGCTTTCTTTATTTTGCTTTGTTTTTACAGTTTGTTTATTTTTCGTGAATTGGACGTGAATACAATTTCTTTGCGGACTAGCTAGCTAGTAGTAACACATTTACAACGTTATTGAGGGTCAGATTTTGCATTGAAAGCAGCTTAGCTGGCATTCGTACACGAGTTAATTTTTGTTAGATGGGTCATTGCTCTCGATTTCAACACAATTTAAGCTTTTGCACTGCCTTATTATTTTCCCCAAAGTACCTGAAATGTGCCCAACTATGATTCAGGGTATAAGACACTGATACAATGGTTTACAACCTCGACAATTGAATTGATGTGATGTTTGTTATATTTGTTACCTAACTTGGCGCGACACACTAGCGTGTGTCTAGATTGCCACTTTTTAATGTGTGAAATTGTCGCTTCTATAAACAAGATGGGGAGAAACCGAACTATTGTTAACTGCTGGGGGGGGGGGGGTTGAGGTTTAATGGCGCGTCGACAGCTTTGTCATTAGCGCCAACCTCAGTCACAGTGCAGTGGTTCGGGTTGCCACTGCACCACACATTACAGAGGAGGGCGCAGCAATTACGGTCCATGAGCTCTGCATGCAACCTTTCCATCTTATGGCAATCGACCGCCGGTTGTGGCCGTAACTTATTCCCTGTTGCTTTTTGCCTCCTGAGGATACGCTAGGGCCGCCACCATTACATGTTGACATACAGGAGCGGAGCGCGACGTTATTTCTGGGGAGGGGAAGGGCAGTTTCCCCGAAGTGGGGTGCGGGGAGGGCAGTTGCACCCACATTGTTGATCCTCACTTATCTTCCGTCCTTCCCCCCTTACTCTCCCTCCCTTTTCATTTTTCTACTGAATCCTGGCCAATTCCCCCTCCCCCCTACCATGGTTTGATTTTTATTCTTAAATACAAACCAATTATTAACCTATTAACCTATTATTGCTGAATAAACCTATTATAATTGTTCATTGATCCTGATGATGCGGTTGCGTGGTTCTTGTGAACCTGAATTGTTAATCCCCACAACTGTTGTATTCTTTGTTTTTTTTTTACAACACATTACTCAACGTGAGGATGGCGCTATTACAATAAACGCACACCAAAAACTGTTTCTAACAATTTTCCTTAATAGATTTTCCTTTAATTTTCGGCCCCAAATAAACCCGATTTTCTACCTGAAAAAAAAAAGAACATCTCCGGGTTGTACTTTGTCAGCATACAGCATGTTATCAAATTTGGTTCATTAGTTTTGGCGTGACGCTGTGACTAATAAACCCCAATGAGTCACTACATGAGAAGCTCTGCTCTCTTCGCTCACTCTCGCTCCAAAGGACTTGAGCACTGCAGCTGGAGAATACCTGTGATCCTAAGAAAGACAGCAGCAGATGATCCGTTCAGTAGACGCTAAGCTGCACAGGAAAATGTCCCAGCAAGAACATGAACACGATTTGTCATTGTTGCATGCCTTACATGCATTGGTTCGTAAGTTTTTTTAGCTCAAATGTACGACGTTGTTAGTTTTTAAACTCACATGTACGAAGTTACAAGATTTTAAACTCATATGTACGAAGTTGTAAGCTTTTAAAACTCGTATGTACGAAGTTCCAAGTTTTAAAAGCTGTCTTCCTAAATCAAAACTTGTTAAGATTCCCGCCAAGCCTTTTGGTTGCTAGAAGTTGTGCCATCAAACACTAATCACGAGTTAATACCAAGTGAAACCTAGGTTAATCACCAAGTCAATCCCACCTAGTAATAGTTCGAAGGTTAAATGAAAAATATGAAAATTGCTTACTGCACAATTTTCAGTTATTCATTTAACGTTTGAAGTCTTTGGTGGAATGAACTTGGCAATAAAGCTTGGCGTTTGCTACCACGACTTTTTACGGCTAAAAAGCCTGATGGGCATCTTCACTCGTTTTGTTTTGGGGAGATATGACATAGTTTTAGCTCCATAGTTTTTGCTGTCGTCGAAGAAACTCTGTTCTTCTGACGTATAAAAAAATGACTGGTAATTTTGAAAATAAAATAGCACTCAGATACGCCGATAATTGTAATTTGATTTCCCTTAACCTCCAAACCAGCAAAAGGCATGTTCACACGGTTAAACTATATTTGACTAGTAATCTCAGTTCCTTAAAGGCACATACGTCCTTCCAGTATGCGGTGCGACCCGTTGAGAATGGCGTTTGCAACATTTCCACAGGGTAGAGTTAATGTCGCAAAATCATCTCTTGCACGCAAGAAAAAACAAGAAAATGCCTGTGTTGGCAACATTTACATACGTTTGAACTAATGTCGCAAAGCTGAGTCATGCAGGAAAGCCAACAGGCATGCATGTACCTTTAACGCGTGGAAGAATTCATTTTGGTGAAATTTGCTGGTAATTAGGCAAATATCAACGTTAATGACCCCTTTTTCCAACCAAAAAAAACCGTTAAGCTGTGTCACTAATCCTGATTTTTGCGTTTCCAAGTGACCAAAGCCTCCCAATCAAACGAAATTTCAGCCTGCTCTGTCGCGTTAGTGTTTTTCCTCATACGCCTGAAAACAGCCCAACTCTGTAAAGGCACAGGTGTCTGTCTAGTCGTAGCCATGCGCGTGTAAGTTTTGTCTGGATTAGAAGAACGTTGATGTCGTCGTTGAATCTTGGCAGGCGACACACTAGCGTGTGTCTTAATACCATTTATCTGTAAGCTTTTTCAAACACAAAACGTCGTCCTAGCCACAATGTTTAAGCACAGAAGAGTGCTCAAAACCAGGAACACGTCGTCCATCGCGCCAGCATCGTGCACCAGCATCGATTGTGACTGCCTCAAAGACTAGCCTGGTACAAGGGAGTCCCCCCCCCCCAAAAAAAAAAACGTATGTTGACGGAGTATTGCATTTCTAGTAACATTTATGTACATTCAAAACATGTATAATAAACTCATTATTATCCTGGAGCGAGAACAATGGAGTCAACGAATTACGTTAAATGAGGTGTGCAAAAAAGTTAACAGACTTTTGGAAATTTGTGATTGGATTTTGCCCCGAAAATTACAACTACGATCGAACATTCCTCGATATCTTAATAATGCTCTGACGTCATCTGTCTCTAAAAACAAAAACAAAAAAAGTCGCCTTCTTGTTTTATTGCCCGTTAAACCGAACTTTGTGCTAGTACGCAATGTAAGCTAATTTTAATGACCAGTAATGGCGGTACTGGCAACCTGGATCGCATCAGGTAGTCAATAGTCAGCACACCTTAATACCAGTCTTCAATAGTTAGCTCCCAGCAGCACCCACCTGTGCCATAGCAAATACTCATCAACCCTCCGTGTTGTATGAAATTTGACACGAGTTAGTTGGTATAACCAGGAGAGAATTAACCCCCTCAACTACAACTGCAACTACGTAATAAGTAAGCTCCCATTTTGGGTTGTAATTTAAACTACCACGTTTTCAGTAGTGATAACTCTTCAGGTCGTGCCTGAATGACAGTAGTTGGTTGGGCGGCAGACTCAAATTTTCGTTGGAAGGTACGAGAAGCTTCCAGTAAAACCTTCTTTCAACAGACGTATTGCGCGTACATTGAATTCGTTTGACTTCTGATAAAGCTCTCCATGCACGGGCCGAAAATTAAGTAAAACCACAATCTTAATAAAACGAGATTCAGAGAATACAGCCTCTTTAAAGATGGGAGCATCACTTCTGCTAAATGTTGGCCCAAATTTGAGGGCGAGTCCTTGCACAGGGGATGGGTATTCAGCGTATCCAGTGAACGCAGTTGTCCTTTCTGTCTTTCTCAGATTAGTGTGTCCAGTTGGAGTATTTTTTTTCTATCTTTCTCAGATTACTGTAACCAGTCGAAGCACTTGTCTTATAATAATAATAATAATAATAATAATAATAATAATAATAGGTTTCACCCCCACAAAGGATGGTGGGGATCCAGAAGGGCCGCTGTTGCGGCTTCTAACACCGATGCCAACAGAAGGAACTCAAGGTAGCATCACTGATAAGAGCGCCCAAGGAAACGGGAAAGATCGAGTTTATTCAACATTTCCCGGAAGGCACCCAGCGAACTTGTCGACACCACAGCCTCGGGAAGAGAGTTCCACGGGGCCACAATACGAATAATAAAAAAAAATGCTTCCGACAGTCAAAGTAGTATCCCAATGCTCTCAATTTCAGAAAATGCCCTCGAATACCCATAACTGCACTTCGTTAGAAGAAAGGTAGGTGCAAGGGTAGCATGCCATGGATAATCCTAAATGTGAGGATCAAGTCCGCTTTTAGGCGTTGTATAGTTTGAGGGACCAAGCATACGCAATCTTTGTCTAGGTGAAAACTGACGGCGTCCACGCAAGAAATGCATAAAATGGCGTTGTATGGACTCTAGCCGGTCAATGTCACCAAGGGGGTACGACGACCAAACCGGGCTGGCATACTTCAGGAGAGCCTAACGTATACTTTAAATGCCCACACTAAAGTTTGGCGATCAAGAGTCGGAAAACAATCGAACGTCTAGCGAAAGCAGGTTTTTCTTTCTTTCTTTCTCAGATTAGTGTATCCAGTCGGAGTATTTTTTTTTTGTGTTTCTCAGATTGCTGTATCAAGTCGGAGAAGTTGTCTTTCTGGCTTTCTCGGATTAGTGTATTGGGAGAAGTTATCTTTCTGTCTTTTTCTGATTAGTATAGCCAGTAGGAGCAGTTGTCCATCTGTCTTTCTCAGCTTAGCGTATCCAGTCAGAGCAGTTGTCTTTCTGTCTTTCTCAGATTAGTGTATCCAGATGAGCAGTTGTAACGAAGTGTGTCTAACACACTACCATTGGGAGAGGCGATTCCAATTGCTTTACTTGGATTGCAGCACATGGATGTCAATCTAGCACCACCGGGGCAAGACCAAAATTTGGCTGGTTGGTCGCTGACTGACAACACGCCATTGGCAAGGATGGTAAACATGGGAGGCAATTTTCTGGAAGACGAGGACGAGGAAATTATCTTCTCGGACAAATGAAATCGTTCACCAAGACATCAAGAATTGGACAACACAATCAAACACACTGCCAGCAAAACCACTCACTCAGCGGGGCATGCTGTGGGACAGACCCAGTGGGGCATGCTGAGGGACGGAGGCAAAGACCGCCACGGGGGAAGCAAAGTACCACAGCGTCGCCATTGCTACTATCCTAGGTGCCGGGTAACCAGCAAGCTTACTATCAAGAAGGCTGAAGAGATGCAAGAATATGGCACAGGCGACAGCAGATCAATGCCTGTGCTACAAGAAGAAGGACACAGAGATGGGAAGCAACAGTCGCAGCTTCGCTTCAAGTCAAGTCATTGGAGCTTGGAGGACAAGGAAAAACTACTAATGCAGTTGGTCATTTCGGTTGAGGAGGCCAAGGCGGCGAGTAACATCCAAGTTGCATCAAAACAGAAAACTCTGCCCGCAACCCAACATCTTTGGCTAACTTGAGGCACCATCATGCACAAACTGTGTTTGGACCCCAAACAGTTCATGATGCTGCTGTCACATACTCAGGAGTGCAAACCAGGGCTTCACCAGCAGTAGAGCCCCAGCTTCATCCTTGTGTTGTGATAGCTCCACAGCAATTAACTGACACAGGAAAATCCACACTAAGCTACGTGGATGCTATCAGGACACCAAGAGCAGTCACCATATCACCACCACAGGCAGAGTTGCACCGGCTGTACCTCCAGCGGGAAACCATACCAACACACCCATCTCTGCAAAGTGCTGCACCAATTCAGCATTACGCAGCTAATATCAAATTGCCTACGAAGCCTGCTCTGCGATTCACGGGACAGATAGACCCGAAGTCACCACAGGAATTTCTGGATGACCTAACGAAGTACCAACAAACCTTCCAGCTACCGAATTCCTACTTATTGGAAACAATCCTATCATTGGCGTTGGTTGGGGAGGTGGAAATCAGCTCAACTTTCATGCTCCATTTTCAAGCGTGGAGAACTTCCAAGAATGATTCAGTAAGGAAGATGAGCCTCCAAATTTCACGCAGCAACTTTGCGGGGAGTTGGAAAACCGTTTTATGAAATGGGACGAGACTGTCTCCTATTATACAGGGTGGGGAATTTCGTTCTGTTTTTTGCAATGGCCATGCCTTGCCAATGTCTACAAGTTTCTAATTTAAACTGGAGTTCTACGAAGCATAGTTAAAAAGTTAGCATCACGATGACCTTGAAAATACGCGTCAAGGTCAGTGATCGATTCATGGTTAGTTGGCCCCCCCGTTCACCTACATACCATGCAAAGTTTCATTATCCTAACATTAACCATCTTTGATTGCCAAGGGTGTTCCGTCCTTTCTGCCCCACCCTGCATACAGTCTATCCAGGTATTCTATGACAGGCTGGAGCAACAGACGTCAGAGCACACCAAAATTCAGAGGGTTCTAACCAGGACCATCCGGATTCCCTGCCTTATCTCCAGGACAAGAAGTTTGCCACCCTCAAGAAAATGGCGGCAAAAGGCAACAGAGTGTGCGAGCTCGTTGTAATGCAACGAACTTACCAACCATCGCCAGATCCTAAGGATTGCGTTGCAGTAGCCATGGTGCAGGCCACACAAGGAAGCTAACAAGAAGTCTTAGAACCAAAGGGACTTCAGGGCATTGGACAGCACCACCAAGGGGAAGCCAACACCTAAGTGCTTTTTCCAGGGGTTGGACACATATGGATTTCTCAGTGGGAATACGCAGCTAAGCCAGCCAAGGCTAAACCGGACCCAACCATAACAAGAAGCTGCAGCTGAAGAGCTACCCGGGAAACAAATTCCTGTTGTCTAGTCCAAGAAAACAGGACGAGGGGATGGATTCGCATGTAGAAGCCAGGCCAATTCAGAACTCAGTGCAAGGAACATCTTCCAAAAAGGGGGTGTGATGCCGTCAGTTACCGCCAGAATAAGGTTATAACCGCTAAAAGCAAAGACTGGTAGAAGAGGAAGGACTCTGCTGAGGCAGCATACAAATTGTTAGAGCATGCCATGTAAGGAGGAGACAAGACATAGATGCTGAAACCAGGCAAGGGGTGGTGACTCTCATGCCCACAAAGTTGGAACGATGGACATATAGGCACTTATCGACACCAGAAGTATATCTTCCATAGTCAACAAGGAAGTAGCTGACTATTTGGTAAGCAAGAGCCACACTCTCCACAAGGATTCACACATAGTATTCTTGCTGGCATCAGGAAGAAATGGCTACATCAGAGCAAAGGTGCACTGGGGAAAACCACTCCATGATGCGTGCTTTTCTCGTGCTCAAAGATGCAACAGATAGAGTTCTGCTTGGAAGGAACTTCTTACAGAAAACGAGGATGGGGATGTGGGGAGACGTAAGGAAGAAGGGCCAGAAGATGCCAGAAGATGAGGACATCACCCCCTTCACGGATGAAACGAAGAGATTCGCACCTTTCGAAAACAAGAAGGCGGATGAAGAGGTTTCTTAGGCCGAACAAAACTGGGAGACAATCGAAGGGCATATCAAGAAGACCCACTGCACGGAGCAGCAAAGAAGGAGACTACAGAAAGTTTTAAAGAAATTTCTGAAGGTGTTGACGTCCAAGATGGGTTTAACTCTCATGTACACACAGTCAAACTCAAGCCAAACTGGTAAGGATGCCGCTTTGACCAGTAAACCATGCTTTCAGGGCCATCATCACTGCACAATTGGATTCCCAGCTGAAAGATGGGGGTCATCGAAAGATGGGGTTCCTGTGCTTGCTCCTAAGAGAGATGCACCCAAGATGGCGGCAGTAATGAACAACTTGCTCAAGAAAGAAGTAAAATGGAACTGGATGCCAGAGTGCTCCCAGGCCTTCCAAACGTTAAACAGTCACCACTTTGTGAAGACCCTTCGAGCTCCATGCCGGCAGTATAGACGAAGTGGACGTGGCACAATCCTTCTTTAGGAGCAGGAAGGTAAAGGATTGGCACAGGTCTTTTTCGCCTCACAGAAAGGAGATGCCTCACACAAGCTGAGAAACAATCTGGAGTGACGGATGCTGAGACGTGCTGGATGATGTTTGGTTTAAGAAAGATTAAAACTTATCTCGAAAATACTAAGTTCACGATTTAAAGTGAGCACTCCGCATTGTCTCAAATCCAATCATTGAAAGAGCGGAGCAGGCCGACTTGCATGTTGGATCCTTGAGCTTCAAGGAAATGACTGTACTACCAAGTACAAGCAGCATGATGCACCATATGCCATCTCCAGGCTGTTTGAACAAGACCAGCCAGATAAGTAGGTCTATAGCAACTTCAGATTGGAGTGAAATGAGGCAGACTGACCCACGAGTTTCCCTTCAGATGAAGAGTTTCGTAAGGCCCAATGCCAGAATACAGACATCCAGGAACAGATTGCGAAGCTTAGCAATAGGGTCACTAGTGATCTGTCGCTGTAGGAGATTGTGAGTATAGCTACACCACGAGTAGGCAAGTTATGTTTACATCATTGTCTATTTATCAGTTCACATGCTCGAAGAAGTGTGAGGTAACAAGCAGCTGGTGACAACATTCTCAAGAATGTTGTGCAACAAAGCCTTCGCACCCGTTGCATAGAAGCGGCTCACGATTCTTTGTTGACAGGACATGGAGGGACACAAAAGACACTTGTTTCGCCTACAGGAGACAGTCACTTGGAAAGAGATGTCAGTTCATGTGGTGAACTACGTTAAAACTTGCATAAACTGTCAGTTAACGACAACTTCTAACCAAAAACCGATGGGGTACATCCAAAGCATGGAGCCACTGAAATACCCCTGGCATAGGATTATGGCGGAATTGGTTGTACCACTACCCAGGACGATATCTGGAATTTGTTGGATATTCATAACTGTGGATGAGATGTCAGGGTACCCTGAATTCTTTCCTTTGAGGTCAGCGTTACCAGAACAGAAAACAGTCCAGGCCGTCGGCACTCCAGCACCTAATTTGGATGGAAGAAGGGAAAGGAGCCGGATCAGATGATATGGCGCCATCCCCGACCCCGACAAAGGGCAAAGAAGTGGTGGAGGACATAGCTTTAATCCTGATCAACCATAACAATGTGGACATTGATAGCACAGTTCAAGACGTCAGTCAAGTGTGTGAAATAGTGCCAGTGTTTAACGCTCAGGAATTCACGGAGGACGATTTGTCAAAGGTGGAAGACGACTGTGAATTTGTATGGCTAGGAGACGTATCGTCCATCTTTTTCGAGGACTAAGACATGCAGTACGCAGCATTATCACAGATCTGGGACACATGGATAGTACCTGCTTACACCATACCTTTGTCAAATTTGGACCACGTACCAAATATCATTGCTATGCTAATATGGTAATATGCTTACCTGTACACTCGTTATGCAATACTTACTTGTACAGCGTACACTAGTTATGCGACTTACCATTCACTTACAAATGAGTATAAATGCAATACTTACCTGTACACTTGTAATGGGTATGATGATCGAACCGTGTAATAATATATGCCTTGTTAATCTTATGATTTAGGATCTAATGATGATCTGATCGTGTAATAATACAGTCTTTGATAATCTTGTGGGCTCTTCTATACGAAATATTTTAATTCCCTGATAAATAAGTCCCAATTTACCTCATTTTTTTAATGTATCCAATCACTTAGTTATGTATTCATTGTTGGCCTATTTAATAATTAATTGCTTATTAACCTGCTTAAACCTATATATAAACGTATTTGATCTTAATACTCACTAGGATACTTACCAGTATGGGTGGCTTACCTATCCACCAAATCAAAGGGAATGTTTACCACCTTTTAATATTATTTGGAATAGATTTCGTGCAATGAAATACTTTAATAAACCTTAAGTGTATTTCATGTTTGTTTTCAAGTTCGCATTACAGGTAGTGTATAATGACATTTTTTCTATGTAATGCTTGCAGGAGGATGTCTAAATAAGGTAGGTGCCCAGATGTAACACATAGAATTTAAATTTCTTTTGCTTGCCACCCGCTCTTGTGGATGATCTAGCTGAGGTGGATGAGCAAAATTTTATCCAGGATAGTTTACTGTAAATATCTTTTGTAAATATCTTGTGACCCTTTGGCACATTTCATCTTTCGGCTATGGTTTGTTGTAAATACTTTTGTAAAATATTTTTGGCTTTAAGCCCTAACTCAAAGGAACGGGGGCG
>JAHWFP010173881.1:98419-120767 GCA_023313725.1 Lithobius niger | reverse complement strand
ATGATTTTTTTTGGACGTGTATATACGTTCATACTGCTTAAAAGTTAAAGAAAAATGTTGAGTATTTTCATCGCATTTTGAAAATAAATAATAACATAAAAAGCCGGGTGGCCTGGTCCTTTTTCGACTTTCGAAATGCCCGAGAACCAAACTAATTTTTTTTCCCTGCCTAACTGGGAAAAATTCGTTGTAAATATGCAGTGCTGTACTTGGTCCTTAAAAAATTCTTACTTTAATTTCCATTCCATTAGAATAAATCCATAAGTAACTTACAACTGCTGGCAGTTTTTATTGGCATGTAGGTGCAAATTTTATTTATTTTCTTAAAGTGAGTGAACACTGAAATCCTAACTTCGGCAAATCTAGCTTTGCAAAACTATCGGCAAGTTCTTGTAGAAATTAGGAAACTGTTTTGTGTTGAAGTGCACACAGTCAATATGACATATTTATTGAACCATTTAGTGACTGCCTAACTGGAAGAGTGAAAGGAGTATCTGGATGGAGTTTTTTTTTTTATTTTACTTCGATGCAGGGAAGTGACTACCTCTCCTGTTTTGACACTGGTTTGTCAACGTAGAAGTTTCACTGACGGATTAGCGGAAATATATGGGGGGGGAGTGAGTTGTGCCCCCCTCTCCCCCAAGAAATGTTTAGCTATAGCCTTTACCTGATAGTTGCGTGTTGGGGGGGGGGGGTCAATGCTCTTTCAAATGCCCCAGCCAAAATTGCCCCGTAATAAACAAAAAAATTTCAAAATTAACGATTGTTGACTTTCAAGGATCCATCCTGCCCCACCGACACGAAACGCTAACGTGGAACACCTAATTAAACCATGTGATTTACGTGACTTTCAAAGAAGCGTTTACAAATCAATTTTGCTAGCATTATTTATTAAAATATTAAAGTTATTGTCGAAAATACCGTTAATTCGGCAATTTTACTTTGGTCGAAGTTCATATTAAAGTTATAAAGTTATTAGTTACTAATTTATAAGTTGACTTTAAAAAAATCTCGTAGACTAATTAATACAATTATGATTTTACAACGTGATTTAAAATTTGGCCTTAAATTTCAGTCTATGTCTTAAAAAGGCTTAAAAAGTCTTAAATTTAGCATTTGTGAAGCTGTGCTAACCCTGTTTAAATTTATTTACACTTTTTAGGTGTATTAACAAAAGTTAAAACATTCACACGAAAATTGTGACAAATTCCACATTGAATATAACACTGTAATTTCATGTGGCCAATTCTTTTAGGTTATTCGATACAAAGTACTGTAACAGCGCTACCAGTTCTTAAAGGTGCTTGTGGAAACGTCTACTTCTGGTGTACATGCGGAAACGTTAACTTGCGAAAATGACTGTTTTTACTTTTGCGGTAAAATTCACATAGCTAATCCTACTCCGGAGTGGGACAGAGATTAATGTCCTAAACTGTAAGCTAAGTTCAAGCTAACTATACCATGGTCGCTGCCACCAACGGTGGGTACTGTTTATTTGCTAACCTAAGGCTTTAGATAAAAATGGTTTTTAGTTATCTTCAAACACTAGCAAATTAACGAAGCTCTAAGAAAACTGGGGTTTTAAACTCCTGGTTTTTATTTTTAACCCTCTGGGCCATAGAAGCCGATATATCGGCTTTACATTATATATGTTTGAGTTAAGAAAATAAAACCCTAGGACCCAGAGGGTTAAAACATAAAAGATCAAACACTTTACAATTTATACTTTGGGTAACTAGTTTTTAAATAATAAAAAAAACTGTAAGGCTTTACTTTAATAGCACACTTGAGAATTTACATGGAATTCACTGGTAGAATTTTACATTAAAAATTCAGTTAGAACTACACAAGTTCGATTACAATTTCGATTAGAAAAAGTTTTGAGTTACCTAAACTCTTTACATTATTAAACGCACCTTGCGATAAAATAAAGTAAGGGTAAGTTTTCAATGCACTTCAGCAATAAATAAAATACTCAATGCTGAATGTACGGCACCTAGCCCCTACAAATAACCGTCAAAATGGTCTAGTTAAAGTCGGGTACCAAACCTTAGGAGTACTCTGCTCCTGCGAAAATAACATTAATGATCATAATGATCTTTTGATTATTTAAGCCAACACCTAGGGTTGACTGTAAATAAAGAAAAAAAAAGCTGGTTTTTTAGGAAGGGATACACTAAAACCCTTAAATTATGATGGACTGTTGTCAGGAATGCCGATGGCAAAGTCCAGCTTAAAAAAATCTTCTAAGAGAAAGTTAGTTTCAAGTTTAAGTCTGAAATTTAGAATAGTTTACCTAAAATTCAAAGTTAAAAGTACAACTAGTTACCTAACCACTACCTTGCCTGGCATGGCAACTGACGGACCGGAGAATCTCCATCCCAGCCTTCGTAGTGACCCTCTCTGTAGAAGTCTGATGTGAGCTATGCTTATATGGGGGGGGGAGAAACCGCGGACGGCCGCGACGACTGCATGTTTTGGCGGCAGGAGAGGCAGGCTGCCTTGGAATAGGGAATATTGTGTTAGTCCCAAAACGAGCTGTGCCACGTGAGGGCTTAAAGGGAACTAACGATCTGAATTGGCCTTCAAAAGGGTGAGACTATGGGATTTACTCTGATTGGTTAGAGCTTCAGAGCTCTGAGTGGCTGGATTTTGGACCGTTGGAGCCGTTGAGCTCTTGGGGTTCTGGAACGGATTGATGGTTCGTGATGGAAACGGTCATTTGGATTTGAACTGGGATTGCGTGTAACTGACTCGAGTTTTTAACTGATTTGAAAAAAGATAGGCTTGAATTAAAGCTGTACTCATAAGCTTTGCTGTGAGCACGTCGGAAATACAAACTGGAACAAGCTTTAATAGAAGACTGCGATGTTAGGCATCCCACTATTGAAGGAGGTGGGGGGGGGGGATTTGGAGCTTGCAGCTCAAACACAATAAACCGTTTAATAGAGGGAATATTTCGAAGTTGTAGGCTATGAATTGGTCACTACGAATGGGAACCTGAGATCTCTGGAAAAAAAAAAAACAAGATGCTGTCCGTATACACTGTCCCTAATAGTAAATAAACAATGGCGGGTCAGTAGGGGTTATGGGAATATTTACGTTAATAATTTGCTTCAAAAGCACAAGGCAAATGATTAAATGACCAGCTTAATGTAATGGTTGAACGCATTAGATCCTAGTTATTTCGCAGCCGCAAAATAAATTACGGTAAATAAGATTTTCATGGTCAACAGGGATCGTCACCGCTGTTCAGAATAAAAATAATAAATACTTATAATAAACATGTATCATAAGCACACACATAGCAATTGGATGCTTGTGCTTGTTCCCCCTAGGATAAACACTAAACTGGTTGGCTTTATGCCGAAAAGAAAACGAGGTATTTACAATAAATACATGAGTTGCGATAATGGCGACTAGCGCTGCGTGCGCTGACGGCGAATTTTGAGAGGTTTTTCTTAAGAGCATACAAATTTATTGGAGAACAAATTTAAAGATCTGTTTTCGCAGGATGAAAGGTAAAATGTTGGTCTATTAAACGGTGAAAAGTTCAGTCGTTTTGATCCATTAATCGCGGAGATACAGCCGTTTGAATTAGAGGCATTTTTGGTGAATGGCCAATGTCTAGGCCTACGCTGACTGATCAGTGCAAGAAAAAAAAAAGTGAAAATCGATTTTTTGGCGGACTGCCATTACATGCCCCCACACAGAGGATTTTACTTCGGGTTCACTTAGAGCCCAAAATAAAAGCTGAAAACAGTAATATCAGTGCACACAGGTTATGCCAAAATTAGCTGCCAAGCCATGTAAAGCATGCAAAAACAACCTATATTAATGCAAGATATAATTGTGTTAATACAGCCTACCAACCATATCTGTCCTCTTCCATTTACCACAAATGTGAAGTGAAACTCCTGGTACAAAATATTTTTGATGCTACATATACGTAAGATAAACTGATAAGTTTTGATTCTAGTTTTTGTTGTTTTGGCGCAGGTTTAAATTAACTTCCTTTTTTCAAAGTTAAAAACACTGAGTTTTACAGAAATAAACTTTTGGGGTGGTCCGCGCTACCTGAGCAGGAATATCGTACACACCTTTTAGTAAATTTAGGTAAAAAAAATTTACAGGTTATGTTTTTCGTAACTGTTAACTATTAAATGATACAATCTCGACATTGAATGTTCTAACCAGTCCGCCGTCCACAGAATGCTGTTTTGTTTTATCCAGGAAAGCATCGGAAAAAACCTCTGGTCGCACTCTCCATGATCTAAGCTTGCGATAAGGGTCGAAATAGGAGGTACTATGAACGCATGCTAAATCGTAAGCTCTATTTAAAGTTAACAAGTTACCACTGGACTGGTTTAAGGTATACCAGACAACTTGACAAGTGATAATTTCTAACACTAAAGGGTTTGAGGTCGTACCCATAACTTAAAGACCAGATATACAACACTGGGAGGTTTAAGGCTCAAGACCAACAACCTTTTAACACAGGGTTAATCTCTAACACCCAGAGATAGACAGTCATGTTTTATTATAAGGAACATGTTTCATAAAACCTGAAGAAGGGTAAATCGGGACCAAGTACCCCCGTAGAACATTCAAAATGAACATTTAGAATCGTGTCATTCAGTTTCTGTCAGCATCATTCCACTCAGGAAGGCGTTGATGCTTACAGAAAAAGAAATCATTGGCACTTAAAGTTTTGGTGAGAATTTCCGAAACGGGAAAGCTGAGAGTTTCTTTTGTTGAGGTTGCACTCGCAACGGTACCTCTTAACACATTTTAAATTTGAAAATTTGCAAAGGAGTTCAAAATACTCATTACAAAAAAAAAAAACCGTTTAACCCAAATTTTACGTGAAACAAAATACCGACTTAAAGTATCGGCGTTAAGATGTAGCTTGCCTGGTTTGTACTTAATTAACTACATAGTCATAATCTTGAAGTGTAAGGCTCCACCGTAGTAGTCTTGGATTTTTACCTGACATCTGTTTAAGCCAGTGTAATGGGTTGTGATCTGACTCGATCTGAAATCTGGTCAATAGATGTAAGGTCGGAGCTTAGCTACGGCCCAGACCAAACATACACATTCCTTCTCCGTTGTACCATAGTTTTGCTCTCTGGCTGCAAGTTTGCGGGAAACATACAGGCAAGGGTGTTCATCCCCATCGAACACTTGAGACAAAACGACCCCCATACCGGTGTCAGAACAGTCGCACTGTAAAATGAACATCTGAGAAAAATCCGGTGCACGATGCACAGGAAAAGTAACGGGAGCTTGTTTCAAACTGTCAAAAGTGATTTGTTTTGACTCGTCCCAAACGATCGGATCGGGAGCTTCCTTTTTCAAGGAGTCTGTCAAACAAGAACAGATTTCTGAATAATGATTAATGTAGCGCTGGTAATAGCCTACTAATCCAAGGAAAGAACGAACGTCTTTCTTAGTTTGTGGCCTGGCAAACTTTTGCACTGCCAAAACTTTGACTTTCGATGGGGTCCTAGACCCATTTCCGACTTCATGTCCTAAAAAGGTGGCTTTGCTGCAAGCGACCTGCGACTTTTTGGCGTTAACCGTGAGTCTGGCCTCCTTGACAGCAGAGAGAAAAGTGAAAACATTTTCGAGATGCTGTGGCCACGTTTCGGATTTACACACCATTGTCATCCTGGAAGGGAGTGACGTATTCTTCCATTCCACGTGTAATGCCGTCCATGAGTTTCTGGAAACAGAATGGCGCATTCTTCATTCCCATGTTCATCATGAGAGGTGCAAACTTCCCAATGGGAGTTGTGATGGTCGCGGCTTGAGAAGCCTTGGGGGTGAGTCGAACCTGCCAGAAGCCCCGATTCAAATCAAAGATTGAAATGTACTTCCATTTGGCAGCTCGCTCAATACATTCTTCAATGTTCGGTATCGGGTAACCCATTGTTACCGTGTTATTGTTGAGCTCTCTATAATCTGCAACAGGGCGAGGACTAGCATCTTCCTTTTGCACAATGAACATAAGGTAATCCATGAGGGAAATCAAGTCACGTTCATATTTCGCATGGCGATAATGTTTACAAGGCTTGTGATCTGAATTGATCAGTTCCACGTCGTGTACCACTCGGTCTGTACGACCAGGGAGTGTGGAAAAAACTCCGTCAACTTTTTCAAAAAGTGTGGGTAAGTCGCTCTTCTGCAATTCGGTTAAGTCTCCATTTTTTTTTGAAGAGAGCCATAGCCTCTTTAGCATTGAGGTGGCCATCACCAGGCTGGCCTGTCCAGCCATGGCCCTTGTGAGTTAACTCACGTTCTTCAGAAAAGGAAAAATTAGTGGCTCCTTCCCTAGGCAGATATGGCTTGAGAAGATTCACATGATAAATTGTCTCCTTCTGAGCACCAAACGATTTCTTGATTAAATAATTTGTGTCAGATAATCGCTTCAACACTTCACACGGGCCATCCCAATAAATGTCAAGTTTATTGGCGCTTGAAAGCTTAAGTGCTAGTACTTTATCTCCTTCTTTGAACTTGCGTTCAACTGCCTATTGTCATAATAAGTCTTATTTTTCATCTGCAACTTCTTTATATTCTCTTGAGAGAGTTCTCTAGAATATTTAAAATGCTGGAGTAGATCTAAGATGTACTCGAGCACACTGGGATGAATGTCTGGTTCTATCCACTGGTTCTTAACCAAGTCAAGTGGGCCTTTGAGATTTCGGCCGTAAACCATCTCAGCAGGAGTGAATCCTGTTTCCTGAGAGTGTATCCTGTATCCTGTAATCTTGTATCCTGAGAGTGTATCCTGTATCCTGCTGAGAGCAGGAGTGAATCCTGTTTGCTGAGAGCAGCAAACATGGCTCCTGGCAAGCAACGCCCCCAATCTTCGGGATGCTCGTGACACACTGCTCGAAGCACTGCCTTGAGCGTTCGATGCATGCGTCTACACCGTTTGATTGTGGGTGACAAACGCTGGAATTAATGCATTTGATACCGCATTTCTCTAGAAACAAAGTTGTTAACTCGGAGATGAAGCATGAGCCCAAGTCAGACTGGAGCTCTACAGGAAATCCTAGTCGAGAAAAAACAAGTAAAAGTGCGTCTACTACACTTTGGCTGTTAGCCTCTTTAAGAGGAACAGCCTCCGGAAACTTTGTTGCAGGGTCAAGCAATGAAAGTACATACTTGAATCCAGCCTTGCTAGTAGGCTTGATGGGCCCAACGATGTCTTATAACGGTTGAAGGGCTCACCATCCATGGGCACTAACAACAAACTTCTGTCCGGTTTTGCCATTTTTTTGGCATGTAAGACAAGTCTGAACATAATTTTCGATGTCAGAAAAACAAAGTGGCCAGTAAAAGTTACTTAACACACGGTCCTTAGTTTTTGACCGGCCCAAATGGCCTGCCCATGCATTGGCATGCGCTGTATCAAGTACAAAACTTCTACACTCTTTTGGGAGCACTAGTTGTTTCTCGATTGGCGGCTTGCCCAAAGAACGAAAGGGCTTTCTAAAAAGTAAACCTTTCTCCACAAAAAAAATTGTTTATTTTCATCTTGCTGGTCAAGCGGGAGCTCAGCAGTTTTTCAACATTTTTCTAGAGTTGGACATTCAAGTTGCATTTTAGCAAATGAATTTTTATCGACACTCAACAACTTTGTAAATTGTTCAGTTTGGGGTCCTAAAATAGTTGAGTCAAGACTGTCTAATTTAGGGTTTACAAACCCTTCAGACACTACCCGTGGAGTGACCACACGTTCGGACTCACTGTCTGAATCTTCACTACTACTAGAATCGATCTCATGATATTGTGGTTTCAAGATCGGGAGTTGTTGCTCGTTGCGAGTTTGTGAACGATTCACTGCGTTAGCAAAAGGGGCTAAAGTTTTTCAACCTCTTTCTTCCAGAATAGTCTGGGATGGGATGCCAATTAGCATTTGAAAATGCGGTCCCATATGGTCCGAGACCAGGGCATCTGTCGTTAAAGGTCCATACGGCGTTTGCACATCGATCTTGGCGATGGCTTGTGAAGTTGTTTGCTCCGTGAGCGCGTTACTGCAATGGGTGTACTCACCCGTGAATTGGTGTGGCTTAACCAAGTCCCTAGAAATGACATCGTGGGTTGAACCTGTGTCACGTAGCACTAAACACTTATCCCCATTAACACTCCACTCATGGATGTGCTTCGACAAAATTAATTCTGGAGGACGACTGTTTACAAAATTATAACTAGAATTAGGTTTAATTTCTGAACCAGACTCTTAAACTTTTCGTGCTTAACAATCACGAATTCTATGGCCCATTTTTTTACAAAAAAAAACACGAGCCGTCGTTTACTTTAGGCTTTCTAGGCCTGTCGAATTCTTTATTAGAATTAACGCTGGCTGAATCCCCACTAGTGGAGTCAGTTTTTGATTCGGCGGAACCGGCCGGTTTAACTGCCTGTTGGGTGCCTCTGTTGCCACCCCTCTTGTTGTTGGAGGAAGCTTTGGATTCTTGTCCACCTGGCTGTGCGCCAGTTTTTAGCGCTGCGTCGGCACTAATTTGTTTGTTGCGAGTCGTATAGTCATCGCATAACTTGGCTGCTTCAGCAAGGGAGCCAGTCTTGACCTGGTCCGGCAACCATTTCCTAAGACCCACAGGGCAGGATTTAGTAAGCTGTTCAAGTAGAATTAAATTCACTAACTTGTCATAATCACGGTTGACGTTAGCTAACGCAACCCAACGAGAAAAGAGAGTTTCTAACTCAAACGCATGTTCGTGATAAGGTTGTTCCGAGTCCTTCTGTAAGGGCCGAAACTGCGATTGCACAGACTCTTTAGTTTGTACAAAACGCTCAAGCAATTTAGCTTTAACAAGATCATAATCGTGTATGTCAGTGGCTGGCATCTGATCTCACACTTTGACTAATAAATCCCCTAAGAGAGGTTGTAATCCGACGACCCATTCTATTTTTGAAATCCTTTGCGTCAACGTAGTACGTTGAAAAATCTTAAGGAAAGAATTTATCTCTGACTTTGGTCCCCAGTTAACAAACTAACAACCTCAGAAATTTTTCCTGGCATTTTTACATGTAAACCCTGTAAATATTGTACCTATTCCTAATGCTAATGCAGGTAATAAACCTGTATTAGCATTAGGAATAGGTACAATATTTACAGGGTTTACATGTAAATCGGGACTTGCTGCTTTTAATTTAGCAAGCTCTATTTGTTTGTCGGCAAGTGCGACTTCTCTTTCGAGTCTACGGATCTTCTGCGTGTTAGCGACGTCGCTAGTCTGCGCATGCGTGTCCTTCAGTTGCAGCTCGTGAGCTCTTGCTCGGTCGGCTGCGTCTCGTGCCTTAGCGGCATCTTCGAGTTTTAACACTTCTAATTTAAGCTGCTCTGATTTTAAGAACAGTTCGTTTTCTCTTAATGCAATTTCTTTCATAGCTAAAACAGCACTTCACGCTTTTCTATAGCGCTTAATAAATTATCAGTTAAATCTTCTACTGTGATTTTATCATCTTCGTAGGCTACATGTAAAATTTTTACAGTTTCTTGCCGGGACTCGCTAACCGTTAACCCTAGATTAAGGCAAGCTTTCTTGAGATCCTTATTTTGGATATGCAAAATTATTTCGTTCAAGTCCTCCATGTTGGCAGGTCTTTACGTTAACACAAGTTACATTTAATTTGACTCGTCACCACTTATTTAAATTGCAGCTGCAAAATAAAATTACTGATTTTGAAACAGAGCACGCATTTAAACATTTCTCTTTTCAATTTGTAAGCCAGCTAGCTACGCAAAAATACACAAATAACCCCCTAGCACTCTAGTGTACTAATTAAATGCATAAAATACATGAAACAAGACACTCGGCTTGGCGGCCAAAGCATACCAATGTGCACTAACCATTTTACACTGCACAATCGCTGTGCTGTCAGTCAATCCAATTCCCCACCGTTGAGTTGGAAGTTGAATGAGTTCACTGTGATCGTCCTTCTGGTTGAAAGTTGAACACTCAAACTTGAGAACGTTCTTGGTTCACAGTTTCACAAACTTCCAAGTTGGGAGCTGGAGCTCCATATTCAAGTTGGCTGGCCTCTCCACTCGGTTGTAGATCGTCTACCTTCTGAAGGCTTGCCCGGCGTTCACGTCTGGTGATCCGGGGGTTGCCGCTTCCCGGCTCCGGCGTGTGGCTGGATACAGGACTGGGTGATGGGCCTAGTTAGTGAATTCTAGGCGGACATATTTTTTCTGCAACGTTTTTACTGTGTTGCGACATCTCGGGGTGCAGTATTAGTTGACTGCGGACATCTTCTTCTTAAAGATGAACTGGTCATGGTAGTAGGCAGTGTGGGAGGTGTGTTGTAGTGGCACAGCACCTTTAAATTCCACCGCTGCCACCAGTTGTAGCGGCGTGTCCGGAAACGGCAGTGAGAAAGCTATTATACTGAATAAAGTTAGGTTGGGGTTTGGGTGGGACTTACGTACTAGGCAGCCTCTTACATAGGTTGCCTTTCGAGGGGGTAGCTGTTATCTTGCTAAGCTAATACAGCAAGGCTACATTATCCTCGGCCCTTGTTCTACTTAGGTGCTAAGGAGGAATTAGGTTTGCAGTGGGGGCATACTCACACACCAACCAAATTCCAACAGAAATTGCTACTTCAAGAAAATCACTTGTTAGTTAACAACCAACTTCTCAAACTCAATGCACTTACACCATGATGGAAAAAGTAAAAGTCCTAATGAGGCTCGAAATTAGCCCTAGAAATCCTTGGCCTAGTAGGCCCGCATTTAGTCCTAAAAAGTATCCCTAGCCAAGAAGGGAACAGGAGACCAAATTGAGATGTTGCTGGTTTGAACCCAGCCGATGAAGTAAAGTTTATTTATTCTTCAATTTAGCATTACAAATTCAACAATGCTACATATGTACATTCTCGAGCTCATGCAGCATGAGTAATCAATAACTTTATAACGAGTAGATTTAATACATCATTATCACCCCTAACGAGGGGAATTTAGCTAACTAACTACATGGTTAACGTCCATCGAGTTACAAAACTTACTGAATAAAAGCCAACTCCTATGTGGATCGACTCTACTGAATCTAGTCTAGCATCCTAGGCCGCTCCTACAACAATGTATCTCTGCGCGCGTTTCCATAGAAATAACGGAACACTTAGGGACTGTCTTCAGGATTTTAGATGGTAAGCCAATTTCTTTCTTATTTAATACTTTATTTTATGCTAAAGTTTAAATTTGTGGTGCAAATTGCGATGCGAAACCGCTCATTTCGAGCCCTGGGCTCTCTGAGAACATTCTTCCTGTCGCTACATTCATTCAGGACTTTCGGAATCAGATATTCTGCGTTTGGCCAACATTCCCCATACTGACAAGCTGTCTCGTCGTCATCACCAGGCTTCCCAACGGCGATTTCACCTTGACCTTGCTAACGTTAAAATTAAGCTGCTGCTCTCCCATGTGTGTCAATTTTCAGCGTTCCAGGTGCCTTCGACACTATCGGTTATCGTCTACTCGTAAACCACCCTATGGACTTTCGCCCATCACATCCAGACTTAAGCGAAAGCGCAGGCGCCATGACCCTCTTCATGCAGCTCCACTTTCTCCTTCTGCCATTCCACCAACCGAGGTTTTGGCAGTCATGCATCCCCCTCTACACGTTTCGCTGGATTGTGTGAGCTCGTCTTCTCCCCTGTCCACACTGGATGGTACCAGCAGCATGCCCATAATAGCCAGCGCCGCTCCAGCAGCAGATGATGACATACTCCCTGGCTGGCTTTCGGCAACTGCTTCCCTCCTACTGGACAGATATACCTCGTATTCAATATGGCAGTTTGATGACGCACCTACCTTCATCCCTGTCTATTCCGGCATCATCCAGTGCATAGACCACGTCACTAGGGCTTGTGGAACATGCCGTGCTACAGCCAAGTGCCACTCGGCTTTCGACTTCACCTTTAAAAATATCTTGCATGTTCACTTTCGTGGTGTGTTGAGGAACCTTCGCCAGATCGGTTTCAAGATCTTTCGGCAATTTTACTCCTGTTTACGTCGTTACCACCTTCTGGACACCTTCCTGAAATCTGATGCAATCCTTTGTCCAGACCTTGCCTCCCTTCTTCTTCTGCGCCTCTTCAGTCAGCCTTTCTCCTATAGACCGTGCAGATGCTTTCTGCAGTTTTGGTCTTGCTCTCGACATATGACCGCACTCGTTCGCATGATGACACTATCTCTGGCCTCGTTTCCTCATTATTCGTGCCTTCGTCTTTCGCTGCATGCACCTTTTATATCCTAATAAATAACCGTGTATTAACCTTTCACTTCAAACCTTTTAAACATGCCACAAACTCTGGATAGCCGTAGGGTTGCCCTCCCCGTCCTTTGTCCGTCCTTTCGATTTTTCGAAAATGTTCCGGTTCTGGGTACTCTGCCAGTACTCTGCCTTTCGCTCCGGAAGCGCCATTCAGCTACTTAGCCTCTATGGCACTCTTCAACTGGATGTCATCAGTCCCACAAATTATCTCAAGAGTTTTACGTTTTGGCTTAACTTACAAAAAAAAAAAAAACTTCAGCATTGTAAGTCCTGCACCTTCATGTTTACCTAGATAGTTTGGACAGATTCGACCAAACTAACTGTAGATTCGCCACCTAGTGTCATCTCTTTCGGCTGTCGTTTTCCATTTGCTGGGATTCTGCCTCGGGTGCGCTTTCACAGTTTACTCAAAATTGTCCCAGTTCTTTTGGTTCTTCGGATCTTTGACCCCCGGGGGTGCCATCTCGTAACCTTACAGTGCCCATCTGGTGGTACCCACCAGCGGTTTTTTCGAGGTCTACTTTGATGCTAAATAAAATATAGGTAACATATATATTCAATGGCAACTAGAAACATTATTATGCTGGGTGCAACCGGTTGGTTTATGTTTCTGTTGCCTAACTGAAAATATACATTACCAATACCCACCCTTCCTCCCCTCTTGCGAAGAACGAAGGATGAAACATGTTCACGCCTTGACGTTTTGTTTGGTGTGGTGCGCAGGGCGCATGTGCACAGGGGTTACCAAATTGACAGTAGGCCTCCCAATTTTGCTTCTCCAGGGAAAAAGCATTCTCAAACAAGAATGCTAAAATGTAGTTTTTTTTTTACGTTGGTTCGTTCTTTTTCTTTTTGATTTTGTTCATTGTAATAAGCATAGTATAACAATGGACGCGAGCCAAGTGAAAGTGGACGAAAGCTAAATTAAAATTGATGAAAGCAAAAAAAAAAAGGCTATTTCTACTTTTTGCAAATTTTTAATGGCTGGCTGCCTTCTCCTCAGGCATTATTTGTGAAAATGAGTGGTAAATATATTTTTTATTGCCACGAAAATATTAATTACCTTTTATTTCTTTAGCTGCCCCCCCCCCCCCCCACCCTAATGGAGCTCTATTAACCCTAACTTGAAAGTTGGCAGCCCTGTCGGTCTCGAAACTTGCTGTGCATTACAGGAACTGGAATTGGCTATATAAGCGGAACGCAGCGATCCTCAGCATCTTTCTTCCTAGGGCAGCCACTGAGGTGGTTGCTTCGGAGCTCTCTTCACTACGCCAAGATCATCGGGCCATCCTTCCCGGTCCCCCTTACCATCTATGATGTTAGGGTGTGCCCAGGGTACACAGCGATCTGCACTATTCCATGTGATCCACTGTCCGGGGCGAGTTTTCGATCCGCGTTCGCCCTTCCTTCCTCCTACCCTCCTTTATGGCAAGTGGATCGAGTGGATTGAGGGGGGGGGGGAGGGGAGAGAGACGGATCGCCATTGACTGCTATCCGCGCCACGTCTCAACAGCTATGTTTCCGGATCGACGCTTCGTTTACCACTGTTCCTAGTTAACAGTCCCTGTTCCCATGTGAGGATCGCACCTACTATTTGCCTGCCCCTGCAGGCTATGTCTATCTTGTAATGGTTTGTATGTTGCTTTCATCTGCCTGGACTTAGCTCTGTTCCCCTTGCTGCCGTATCGGTTCCGCCAGTACTGGCGCCACAGCCAGTAGAATACTGGGCGAGTAACTGTCCCGGGCTTCGTGGCAACCCTCTTCTGCCGTGATTCTTCATGTGTCACCATTCTGTCTGCTTCTGCTACCAGCGATTCCTCTACGCAGACCATCGTCCCGATCCCTTTCGTGTTTGACATCAGTAGGCCGGAACCGGTCCCCTGTTCCCGGTCCAGACCCATTGCAAGTTAGGATCTGCTGCCTTCTTGCTCACTACACCTGCTTCCTGCTATTCCAGGTACCGCCTTTGTAGTGTCTAGCCCGATTCCGCTTCTTTCATGCACAACGAGGCTCAGACTTGGCCCGTGCACTCAGCCTGGGCCCTTTTACGAACCACGTTCCACCAGCCGTCTGCCTTCTTGACGTGAGTACGACGGTTCTGAAGAGGATTGTCATCTTTACACGACAAGAAACGTCTCCGATCCGTCGTCTATACTGTTCCTGCACTAAGATTTGTCACCGCTTCCCTAAGCAAATATCCAGACTCTGCCTAATAAACACTATACAGGCGATTGTTCTTTACAGTAACACCATGGCTTTCTCCACGATCTCCAGAGGTCTGCACGGGCCTCTATTCCTCTACCGATCCTTACTTCAGCTGAGTTACTGCATGCATCAACGACTATCGTCATAGTCAGCTCGGTTTCTTCTCCAGGACTGTCTTCCACCGAGGACGCTCCGCATTCTGCGGTTCAGTTACCCATTCCTTTTGCACCCGTTCTCCTGCTGCTTAACCGCATCCTGGTTCAAGGAACTCCGACCGATCCCGGCCAGGGGTTATGTGTCCCCCACTGCAGCAGTCTTTGTCCAATTTCCTAAGCTTCTTTGTGAATACCCTTGTTATGGAACGTTCCGTCAGTTCGGACCCCATCAGCGCTTTTGACGACCGATTCTACCCTCGCCTTTGCCATCAACACCTCCTAAGGGGATTACCAAGCCCGCACCCACAGTTCCAATCCTCGGCTGGTCTAAGGTTACCGATTCCCTTCCCAAGGTTTCAACGACGGTTCTGCCTCAATTGATTTCGCAGTCCTTCATCAGCCGTTCGTGGCCCGTGTTCCTTCCGGACAGCTGATTCTCCTGTCTACATCTCCATGATGTGAAGACATGTTCCCCGTTCCCGGACCATGACTTCTTATGACTTCTCGATCCTTCGATCCACCGCGATCCCTTCTGTGCTATGTCACCGCCTATGCGCCGTTTCTCGCTAGTCATCGAACTAACCTCACTTTCACCATCTAGCCGTTCGGTGATTGTTCCTCGTCGTTACGCTCGTCCTTTTCCGACCATGGAGATATGGACTGATCTCCACCGCACACCCTGTGCTGTGCCCTGTTCCTGGATACAACGACCGTTCCTCTGCCTTCAACGAACTGTTAGACTAGTTATCGTTGTCTTTGTGCATCCACAAGTCCGCTCTCCACGATTGCTCTTGCAGCCCTGTTCAACCATTCGTCACCTTCTCCGTGTTCCTGTTCAAGCTTCGCTTCCCGTCCTAAGGTAGATTGACATCCGTTCCTTGCTTGCATCTCTACTTTCCCCTGTGTGTCGAACTGTTTCTTTCTACCCTGGCCTCTGCTGTTCCTGTTATTCGCCCATGCGACTGAGGATCCCGGGTCCAGGTGAGGGGAAACATTCGTTGGTTCCACCCGGACTTAGTCCGAGGGGCCCCCGACTCTTAATGTGGGTACTCCGAACCTAGCCCGCCTTCTTCAGTGACAAGGTCGGCTATAGCAATAAAAGGTAATGAATATTTTCGTGGCAATAAAATATCGTGGCAATAAAAGGTAACACTAAAATACTGTGGCCACTTGGTTTGCCTTCACGAAAATGTACATTACCTTTTGCCCACCCAAGCCTCCCACTGACGGACTAGGTTCATGTGGTTTGGAAGAAAGATGCTGTGGGTCGCTACGTTCTGCTTGTGTAGCCGATCCCAGTTCCTGTCATGTGCAGTGAGGTACGAGAGCGGCAGGGAAGCCAACTTTCAAGCTTGGGTTAATAGAGCTCCATGGGGGGGGGGGGGGGGGAACTGCTATAGAATTAAAAGGTAATGTATATTTTCGTAAAGGCAAACAAAAACTAAAATTAACCAGGTGGTCCTGGTATTTTAGTGTAATTCTCCGAATTATGACTGAATTTCACAGTATCACAACGAACAGGTTATTCAGCAAAACATACATTTTATTATTTAGGACTCGCGGTATGTTGTCTGATTGGCCTTTTTCGTGAATGGTGGTGGCACCATCCAAAAATCGTTTCTACAGTTTTATTTCGGGGGGAAAATAATTTTTGACGAAGCAATCAAGATGTAAAACAATCTCTGATATCACTGATGAGCTTGAGTAACCCATGGGGGCCCTATTGACCTACCAGAATGTTGTACCCTCGTACTCCACATAAATGTTGTAGAGGAGAGCCTTCAGGAGCTCTGTCTTTTTCATACTCTTTCTTTTTTATTTTAGCTTTTTTGGCCGAGAGATCAAACATCCTTAAGATGAAAATATGAGTGAGGCTCGGAAAAAGTTTTTCTACCTCAAACGAAACCAGGATTTCATCTTCCTCCATCCTGATGTTTTCAATCTCTTTCAGTAGGTCATTTGTCCTCCTTATGCGACTGGTAGGTACCACGTATGTCTTTAGCTTCTCTGCCATTAGCCAATCCAGTTTTTGACTCGGTCCTCCTTTCACAGAGGTAATGAGTCCAAGAGGCTTTTACCCTCCTTGTGCAATTTCATTTGCGCTAACACATGTGGCAACTGTTGCGGAAGCTTTGGTTGTAGACGTTCCTCTTTCTCTTCCTTTGTCAGGAATCCCTTATCAACCAGCCTCGACAGACTAAGTGTCATACCCCTCGAATGGCCGGTTTCCCAGTGCTTTCTCGGTTTTTTCATACATTCCAGATGTTTGGATATCAGTTAAAACTTGTTCATCGTGCATCAGTCTTTCTACGACCACTGTCACATTTGCTTTATCTACCCTTGATGTTATCATCTGCAATTTCCTTAGAGCTTCAATTTGTTCCCATGTTAGATTAGCCTTTACCATGGATTAGCCGCCTTATTGCAATTTGTTACAATCGAATCCTGATCCCACGTGCGCCCGTCGAGCAGGGATTGAACGTCTGCGATGGAGTTCGATCTTGTCTTCAGTACCTCTCGCTGGCCTGGGAATGAACTTAGGATCCAGATTTAGGTTACTCAATTTAGCTTCCAATAATTCTTTTTCTGCCAGATTCACAACGTGGGGGAACTGTTTTTCTAACATGCCTTCGTCTGCTTTCGTCTTCAGAGCCTCTTTTGGTGCGTGAGACATGGGCTACAATCCCAACTAATACTGGAGGCGACGCTCCAAATTCATAGCAGACGAACGGTCGTTACGAAGTAGTGTAACTGTGTTGCAGTAGGAGTTTGAAGAAGATAGTCACCTGAGCCATTTCACCTCCAGGACTGCAGGCTATTGAAAATTTGCTGGGATATTTGTAATATCTTGTTCTTGAGTAAAGCGTGACAAAAGTGAATTTTTCAACAGGTCCTTAGTTTTCATTAATGCAATTTCAAGGCCTTGAAAGTCCTTGAAACATAACACAATCCCGTGTTTGGCCCTTAAAAAGTGCGTTTGCTTTAATTGTCGTAGGGCTATCAAATATGCAGTCCTAACCAACAAATTATAAAATATCACATGCCTTAACTGACAAGCCCTTGCAGTAGGTCTGTTTGGTTTCATGCATGCAAACGAAGTTTCAAATTAATATTTGCGAAAGCAGAGTTGATGAGAAAATGGTGACCTTGTTGAGGTTATGGATAATAACAGTTTTATTTAACGACCAACAGTTGTGTGAGCAGTAAGTAAGTTGCCCTACTGCCAGTGATGGCCTGCATGAAGCCTCACATCAGTTGGGTAACTTTGTAATTGCTATGGTTATGGGATTGCTATCGTCTGTGCATTTAGCAGCATGTTTGGCTCGACCCACCTCCAATTGGACAATGTCGTCCCAATAACTAAAGAGAAATATTTTCGGATGAAAGTAAAAAGTATTTAAAGATAAAATTAGTTTCTCGTTACATGAAAATATACATTACCTAAGCATTCTCCTTCTCATAATGCTGTTAAATTTAGAGAAAATAAATCGAAGATAGCCTTCCGCTTCGCTACCCACTGCGCAGCCTCCTAGTATATAAGTCGAAGCAGAGCGACTTAGCTCATCTTTTCTTCTCTACGACGCCTGCTATTAACTTCGCTCCGTACCATCTCGATCTATGGTCCGCCCTGATCTTCGATCTACAATCCGCTCATACCGCGGACCAAGGGCATTCCAAGGGAACCTTCTCGGTCCACATCTACACCTCCACTTGAACCCTCTGCCTCAGGGAACGTGGAAATTTTGGAACTTCGGACCAGGATTGTTTGGAACCTTCAGGCCCTCAACCCAATCCTTTTTTGTCCGAACTGTCGATCCCACCGCCGATCTCCAATACGGCTACTACATCTCCAATCCCATGTAGTCAGCAACTTCCAACCAGTGATCTCCGATCTTTAAACGAGGAACTGTCACGTAATAAAGAACGCTACGCTCACTTAAAACTTTAAATCAAGGCCTGGAAAGCAGGTGCCAAGCTAGCTTCCTCCTCTGCGGTCCAGCTCACTTGTCTAGATCTGTCTTCTGCTCCTCACAGGCCTCCGCCAGTATTCGATCCGCTACCATGCGGGCAAGCGGTCCTCTTTCAGGTTCCCAGATTCGCACACTGATAAATTCTGCTTTCCGTACTTTCAAAAAGAAGCAGCCCACTGCACCTGCTCGTACTATACATCAGCCTGGTTGGCCTCTATGCCAAATCGGCAACGCCTTCTACCCGAAGAAGCCGGTCCTTCAACGCTGCCGGATCCTACACCACCAACCGTTCCCTGCTGCTTCCCTTCCGATCCCGGTCCTCCGCTACACAATGAAGACGACAAGAATTCTTACTACTCGCGTGATCTACCCTTCTCCAGCCATCCTGATCCGCCCTTCCATGGGGATCCTGATCTTTTACCAGAATTACTTAAGACAGTCGAAGGAATTATCCCCGACTGTTTTTTGTACAAACCAAGTCCAGAAACTGACGCTTCTAGCAAGAACCGAGGTCTTGCAACGGGCTTTGGGTTTGGTCTCCCTCACCAACCACCATTATTTGGCCAATCCACCACGCTCCTCACGACGCTCCTCCGAACTGGTGGTGTCCTCGGTAACGGCTCGCCCTTAGAATTGGATAAAGAGCCTCCTCCACCCCGGCCCGGACGAGAAAACTTTCTTTCGCCCTGTAGGCGAAAGCACTGCCAACCCAAGAAATTTCGACACGTATCCCCCAAGTCCGAATTTTTAACGGTGGATGCAAAACTTGACTTGGGTTCCGCCTATTCCTGCCACGCCAAGCCGCTGTACCTACCTTCATGCTCCGCGACAATGATCGCCTCCTTCGTCTCGGTCTACGAGCCGCATCCCAGGCAGACGTTCTTAGCACTGCGGCTAATGCATTATGTGAACGTCTTTACACCGATCCTCCCCCGCACGACACGTGCCTACTGGCCTTTCTTAACCAAGTATTTCGAAAGAGCTGTTTCGCTACCTATCATAACATGAACTGGTTTACTCGAGCACTGTTCAAATCTACACTCCTCCTACGAGAAGTGGCTCTAAACACTGCTCGAACCTACACGATTCTACCCGCCTCATTCTACGAAATCAGCCAATCCACGAATCTGAATCTGTCTTCCGAGGACTGATACCTAGGACTGATACCTAAAGTTGCACCTCAGCTAGACATCTACCGCAAACCTCGTACTTCCAAGAACCGCCCAGTCCGTCGCCATCGATCTGCTTCCTCATCCTGACTCGATCTCCCTAAAGAAGACTGGGATACACCCACACAAACTAAAGACACAGTAGCGGCCTATCCTCGGTCCTCCTCGCCTTGTCCATCCCGCTCCCAGGGCTGCGGTCGCGGACGATCCCTGGGCCGTTCCTCTACCCCTGACAGGAAGCGTTCACAATTCTCTAATTACCCACAGCCCAAAGGCCGATCCCGTTATTGACATTCCACCACCCCCACAAGTTGTAGGCGAAAGTGTTCGCTTTTTTGCCAAAGTATGGCAGCATATCACTTACAATTCTGTCATCCTTTCCATCGTCCAAAACGAATTCCGCCCGAAGTTTCTTTCTCCTCCCTCACTGCGAAGTCCGTCTTGGGTAGAAAATAAAAACGCCGCCCTCGACACTCCTTCACGATGAGATTTCTACTCTTCTCTCCAAAAACACGCGATACGCATAACCCCAAGTCCAATCACACCAGGATTCTAACGCAGCATTTTTCTTTGCGACAAGAAAACAGGTGGCCAACGTCTCATCTTCAATCTCCGACCCTTAAATCGTTTCATTTACAATCCTCAGTTCCAGATGGAAACAACTTCTTCCAACCGAGAATCGCTGCTACCTCAGGACTGGACAATTTTTTTAGAATTAGCGGACGCTTATCTACACATTCCTCTTCATGTCTCTGTCCCTCACCTATTTTGGGTTCAAGACGTAGTGGTTTACGAATTCCTGTGCCTCCCGTTCGGCCTCAACGCCGCACCTCGCATTTTTACCCTAGTTCTGCACCCTGTACTAGCCCATCTTCATCTAGGGATCGATTATTACAGAAAAATACAGATCCGTTCCGTTACCGATGGTTTTCGCCCCTGTCCTACCGATACCGATTAAAAAAAAAGTCGGTGGGTCAGAAAGTCAAACTCATATTTCATCATTCTTAAATTGTATGCAAGAAAACGTAAATTTCAATTTTTTTTGTATCAGTGGTGTCAGATCCGGAGGTGTACCGTCGACGATAAGACACTGCCTAATCGCAAGAAGTCACCCTGAATCTGACAATGCGCGTGTGTTGAAGTCACTAAGTGGTTGGGGAGAAGACTTCATGGGGTACAAGCGATGCTATGCAGGAAAGGTTTCTCTCAAGCTTGGCTGAGTAGCCCTCGCGCACGGAAGTTGGTCGTATCGGCTAAAATATCGGTAATAAATACCGATACAGATCCAATACCGATACACAAAAAATAGCCGATAATACCTGTAAATCCGATACCGATTTTAATATGTCTATCCCTACCTTCATCACCAAGGAATCCGCATTCACGCCTTCCTCGACGATTGCCTTCTGCCCCATCACGATCCGATAACTCACAAACGACCCATCCAGCACCACGTCTCTTTTGCACCAACTAGGCCTAGGTATAAACATTCCCAAGTCACGACTACAGCCTGCCCAGTCCTTATCGTTCCTCGGAGTATTCTTCGACCTCACTCAACCTTCGGTCTTGCCATCACTAGAAAAGATCGAGAACCACCTAGCCACTAACCGATCTTTGCTCCACCAACCTCTCCACTCCTTTCACGACCTCGCCTCCGTCATTGGTATCATCGACTCCTTTGCGGATCTGGTCTCTTACGGCCGACGGATGGCCAGGCCTTTTCACCACTATCGCTTAATGGAGTGGGGCGATCCTCGGAAAGCTCTTCGCCTACCTACCCACTACCCAGTCGCTCAATCAATCCATTCCCTTCGCAACAATGAACTGATGGATGGATGTTCTCAATCTCACTGCTTCAGTCCCGCTCCACAAACCGTTTCCTCAAATCCACCTTTTCACGGACACATCCCTAACAGGCTGGGGAGCCCATGGAGACATGATGACTGTCTCCGGAATCTGGGACTGCGAAACTCAAGAACACATCAACAATTTGAATTACGATCAGTCCTCTTAGGGATCCGTCACTTCTGACACTTTCTTGCCGGACACACCGTTCAAGTATACATCGACAACACCACTCCTGTTGCTTATCTCAAATAAGGGGGAGGGGCACGGTCCTTGTCCCTTCATCAGATCACCTCAGAAATGTTTCAGCTATGCATCCACCTCCGGATCTGCCTCCTACCACTCCACATTCCAGGGAGCCTAACCGTAATAGCCGACTCCTTGTCCAGACTAGGGATGTGCGATATTAATATTTTGGGTTCGATTTGATTTCGATTGATTTGGGAGAAGAAAACCTCGATTTCGATTATTAGTCGATTTCGAAATTCAATTTTTTTCTTTTTCGACTTTGATCTATTTGTTTTCAACTTGTATCTCAATAGGCTAGCCTTTGAAAAAATTATCAAGTTTCAGTAATTACATTCCGGGTAAACTAATATTTTACTACTTGCGAACTTGAAGATAAACTTCGAATTGTGTGTTCATTTATTAGGCTAAACTACAATTTTGGATTGACACAAAGTTAGCAAACA
>JAHWFP010173881.1:81977-98319 GCA_023313725.1 Lithobius niger | reverse complement strand
TTCTTGTATTACAATCCCATGGTACCAACGAGTGTTCTTTTCGTTTATTACAGTCAACAAATTTTATTATAAAATATACATACATTTAAGTTTATAATGTTATTATTGTCTAGCACTTTTTTGAACAGCAAACTGCCTGAGGTTTTATTTCGTCCAATTAACTCTATACGTTGTGCAATTTTGGAAAATTATTTGGGGACTATGGCAACACTATTTTAGCAGTGGTTAACATGGTACCATACATAGTTGCTACATAAAATGCAGCAAAAGCATTACAACAACAACACAGTGAAATGGTCTTCTGCATGATTCGTTTCTTGTAAGGGAGGAATTAAAACTTAACTTTCATCCATCTGACAGATCATCTCAAATAGTGTTGCTGTCAGTTAGGCTTAACAAACGAAATTACAAATTCGCTTTTGAAAAGTGGAATTTCATTAGAACAACAGCTAGGGACCACAACAATTAGTTCTTTAGGAAAAGGAGTTCTTTCAAAACAAGCTACTGTAGTAACAATTATTCTATTCATCAGTAAGCCTAGTTGCCCACTACCTAATTTTTGCAGTTAACATTATTTTCTAGGTTATGTTTCTAGTTTCTTACCATACTATTGTAAATAAATGGAACTATCGTTTTTATTTTTTTTAAATCAACATTAATGGGTGAAAAATTTGAATAATGTGCCTAGCTTTTAGGAAGTTAAAATACATCGTAGGCTACCTTACTTTTGTTTAATTTTTTTTTATAGTTAATACCATACTAATGTCAATACTTGCAGAAAGATGCCACCTTTAATTAAAAATTCAACATTAAATGAATCTAAAATAATTCTGTAATCTTTAAAAACATCGTAGCAGTTGATTTCAAGATGTTCGTTGCTAACTCCAGCGGCCATATTGCTTTTGAGAGGCCACTTCCGGTTTAGCTTTGGTGAACCAGATCACTCAGATTAGGTTTTTGAATACTACCAGTAGTAAACAAACTTGACGAGGCATGCTGTAGCGATCAAGGTAGAGATGAAAGCATGTAAACAATGGAATTTGGGGGCCACAAAAACGTTTTCCAGCATTAAATCATTAGAGTTAACATCCGTTATTTGCAATTTAGGTATGTTTTAGGGTTCCAACCACCAATAATGGTTCGTTTTAAAAGTTTTTCTGTTCATTCTAAACATATTATTTTGAGCTACGCCGCTGACATGCTCAAGTTGTGCTTTATAATTTGTTTAAAACCGTCTATCATTGTTTTGTTTTACGATTTTGACTAAAGTTAATGTTTTATTTGATGCTAATTTTTATTTTAAATTTATTTTAAGTGTATTTATTGAAAAAAATTCACAAAATCGAATTTTTCGATTTTGATTTAGATGGATTCGATTCGATTTCTACAACGTAATAAAATCGAAATCGAATCGAAAGTTTCGATTTTCGCAGTCCTAGTCTAGACAGGCACCTCCAACCAGCGAATGGACACTTCATCTGCACCAAACTCTTCCACCTTTGGGGACAACCAATGATACGCCTCTTTGCCACGATGTTGAATGCCAGACTTTCCCAATCATCAGTCCTCTCCCCGATCCACGAGCCTGGGCTGTGGACGCTCTCACCCTAGATTGGAATCACCCGTTCACATACCGTAAATCGTGTATTAAACGCCCAGTTGGAGCTAAAGCTCAGGGTGGAGCTAAAGCCTACCCCCCTAAAATGCTATAAAGTCAAAATCATGAAACGATGGAACTAACGCCCACCCCCTAAATCTTTGGTTTTTCTGTCACAAAATTAACTAAAAGCATTATATTTCTCTCTCACATAAGCTACATAATCTTTAAATTACAGTAGTGCTTTTAACAATAATTAGGAGTATACCAGTGACTAGGCAATAACTGTGTCTTAAACGATCCTTGAGTACCTTTAACAGTAACTTGACATTAGGAAAATAACATGGATGACGTAGGAAAATAACATGGATGACGTTATTTTCAGTCTGTTGCATGACACGTGGCCCAAAAGGTTTATTTCTTCTCTTCAACATTATTTTCCTTGAATTCAGTCGTTTTCTAATCTCTAACTTAAAAGTTACGTTACAAAAACAGGACTGGATTACAAACGATATTCAGTTGAGTGGATCAGAATGGATCTCTGAACACAAGGTCACCAATCATAGCTCAGCAGTAAATGATGGCTTAGTCATATTATATCCCTCAGCTCAAGTTTAAAATAAATATCAACATTATGTGTTATTAAATGGGAACAAATTAAATTAATAATATAAAATTATTGAAATTAGATATTCTCAAAATTAATTTAATTTACTGCTGAACTGCTCACCAGCAGTTATCATGGATACCACCTTGGATATCGGCAGGGTGCACGAGCTGACTGGTTCCCGGTAAAAGTAATTGTTAATTATAATTTTAAAAAAGTGTAAATTAGAATTTTTATTTTGCAAAATCGTGAAAGCTAAATAAAATTCGTATGTAACAAACTTTATTACTTAATAATAACGCAATAATAATGTTTAAACCTTACTTTGTTGTACCACAAGACTCATGTAGTTTTGCTAGCATTGTGCACCTTCCAGATAACCACTGAGTGCAATCGTTTGCTTTGTGAGTTGGCTGTAGAGACTACTGCAATTCGAATTTATTGCATTTAAACCTGTTTGAATTTAATTAAACTGATGTAAACTGCACCCCAAACACTTGCGTCTGCTAATGATACAAGGAGCTCTTAAAAAAATAACTCTTCGCTGTGGTTATTGTTCCAAAGGTAAAGTGCTTCAAATTAGGCCTATATGAAACTGGTGAACGATGTAGTTTCTTTAGCTAAATTTACTTAACTTAACGAAATTTATTTACAATTTTTAAGATTTAATATTAAAGGATTTATACAATATACATTGTGGAGGTTTAATGTAAACTCGTGCAGATGTTAAAAACGTGATAAAGAAAGTCAGTTTTACCATGGTGGGCAGATTTGTCCGGTTCATTCCTATAACGAACGAGACTTGGAGCCATTATTTTGTTTACAAATTTGCGGATGATTTTTTTAACGCCCACCCACGATTTTAGCCAAATTAACTGCGTAAGCCCATGGGCGTTTAATACGCGATTTACGGTATGTCTTCTCTTCCTTCTCTCTCCCCCGCCACCCACCTCGACGTCTGCCCTTAGTTCTCCGCAAAATTGCCAAATCTCAAAAGGTATTCTTGCTTCTGGTCCCGGATTGGCCTGCAGCAGCCTGGTTCCCAACCCTTCTAGATCTCCTTGTCGATGCACCACGCCGCCTCCCGATCCTCCTGGATCTCCTTTCCCAGGGTGGCGGGAAGGTCCTGCAACCCGAACCCCTAAGCACTCCGACTACACGGGTAGCTGTTATCATCCAACTCGTCAAACCAACAGGTATTTTTGAAGACGAGGCCCATCGCCTCCCGGGACCGTTCGTTCGTCTACCAACAAAATCTACGACAGCCATTGGCAAAGATGGATTCGTTGGTATATCAAAGAACAAGATAATTATGTCAATCCCCCTCTCCCAGAGTTCCTTCGATTCCTAACTTCTCTTTTCGACAGTGGCCTGCGAGGATCAACGATGCTAGTTTACCGATCCTCCCTAAATTCTGTCTTCCGGGCCGCTGGTTACAACCACCTCCTCTATGACTTTCAAATTGCTTCCCTAATCGACTCCTTCCGACTGGACCGACCCCAAACTTCTAGGCGGTTTACCGATTGGGACCTTTCCATCGTCCTTACTGCGTTGCTAGCTTCACCTTACGAGAACCAATGAGCTCATGTCAATCATGTCAACTAAGCCATTTAACTTGGAAAGCGGTTTTTCTTGTCGCTCTCGCAGCATGCCTTCGATGCGGCGAACTACAAGCGCTCTCCGCCACCGCCACATACTGCTTATTTCTAGATAATTACACTGGCGTTACTTTGACTCCAAGGACAACCTTCCAAGCTAAAACTCAAAAACTTGAAGAAAGAACACGGCCAATTATTATCCCTGCCCTTTCCAATATTCTCGGTGAAGATCAAGAACGAATGTTATGTCCTGTTCGAGTACTCCAATTCTACCTTAGAGCTTCCAAGCCTATCCGCCATGATAGAACTCAGTTGTTCTCCCCTTCACCAATAAAACAGGCACTACTTCAACTCGAATGATCGCTACGTGGCTCAAAACTGTTATAGTTCAGGCCTACGATGCTCTTAACATCAACTGTGCTGAAGAAGGGGTTCGAGTCACCGCTCTTAAATTGCGTTCAATCTCCACGCTTGGGCACACTACAGTAACATTCCACTTACGGATATCATGGAAGTCGCCTCATGGAGACATCCAACAGAACAGTCTTCACTTCATTACTTTCGAGATATGTCCCATCATGTGTAAGGTCTATATCGGATTGGGCCCTTTGTGGTGGCCCGACGTGTACTCTAACCCCTTTGCACACTTTACCCTGTTCTGTGTTGGGGACCGCTCGCAGCCCAAGGGGTCTTCGTCATATGGCGCCCGCCGCCTTGACAAAATCTGTGGACTGCTTATAAATAGGTAATGTATATTTTCATGGCAACTGGAAACTTCAAAATACCAGTATTACCTGGTTGATTTTGGTTTGTATTGCCTACTGAAAATATACATTATCTTAGTCCCACCCTCCTCCCCTCTTGTCGCCATCTGGGCAGTGAGCACAATAGAGGTTCGGAAAGATGAGCCAGGTCGCTCCGCTTCGGCCTATATACTAGGAGGCTGCGCAGTGGGAAGCGACGCGGAAGGATATCTTCGATTTATTTTCTCTAAATTAACAGCATTATGAGAAGAAGAATGCTTAAAAATAGGTAATGAATATTTTCAGTAGGCAATAGAAACCAAAATCAACCAGGTAATATTAGTATTTCGGAGTTTTTGTAGGCGACAAAAATATACATTACCTATTTTATTAACCCCTTGGAGACCAGCTACTACGACAATGTTGTCGTAGTAGGAGCACACGCAAACAGGACCACTGCGACAACCCTATCGTAGCTGCAATTATTGCTCTCTGTTGCTCTCGGTTTCTGTTATCTAGACATACCCATCACTTTATTTCTCTTATCTTGCTTGTACATCCATTACATCGGTGAAGCTGCACAGTAGCGCTTCACTGCATTGTACATATCTGGTTTGCTCTCCGAAGTCTCAAATTTTATGCTGGTTGCCAAGGCGTTAAATAGCAGTCTCTCTCTATCTCTCTCCCTCCTCCTTCGACCTTTCCTTGCCTCTTATCACACTTCCCACAAGAAGAACGGAGGGGGGGGGGGCCTTCAAACCCAGAGGCTTCTCCAGAACTGCTTGTCCGATCCTACCCTCTCCGATTACCACCCATCCTCTCGAAGCACCTTTGCCTACCTCACCAACCTTTACTCGGCCGCTCCGCTTGCCTGTACCGTTTCCTACTTTGTTCAGGGCCTTCTGCATACCCGAAGATAGTCCAGTAGGGTGCTGTTTTTCCGGACCATCCAATCTTTCACAGCCTGTCGCTGTCCGCTGCTCCCGTTCTTCACCAGTTTCAGGAGCATCCACCTCCCTCCTCTGTTTAGAGGATTCGGACCAGAACTTTGACGTGACCTATGCTCACTTTTCTCCGCTTTGCTCGCCAGAGTATCTCCCCTTATCCCCACGATCCCCTGCGCTCCTCGTCTACTCCCGCTTTCCCTCCATTTCAGGGATCACGTGACTAACTTCTCGATTCGCACCTTCAATACACCTATCCTCATCTCTACCATCTCCTTCATCATGTCCTTCCTGCACCAGTGACATCTCCGCCTCCATCACACTCCCCCATCACACGCCTCCATCACACGCCTCCATCACACGCCTCCATCACACTCTGCCTCAGTTTAATAAAAAAAAAAAATAGAGACTCAATCGGCAAACTCCTACTTGATGTCTTCCTCTCCCTAAACCAGATAATTGTATAACCAATCCCATCCTACACCAGCACTCCGCCTTAACCTCAATCGTAACTTAACTCCGTTATCAGTGCTCCTCTTGCGTTGCTCCGCCTACATTCTTAGCTCCCAACAAAGTTACTGTCCTTTACCCATTACAAAAATTTAAGGTCCCAAGGAGGTCTCTAAATGCGACTTCATGGAGACCTCAATTCTTACTCCCCATTAGGTCACATTTGCAACACATACGACCTTGAAGAGACCTCCTGGAAACTAGCCAGGGACCTTCTGGAGACCAGTTTAGGACCTCATCTACCTAGCTATATTTCATACGCAACCTCGTGGAGACCTCCTTGGGACCTCGTGGAGACCTCCTTGGGACCTCGTGGAGACCGGCCCGTGACCTTGCGGAGACTTCCTGGAGACCAGATTGGGACCACATTAACCTAGCAGTATTTCATGCGCAAACTCGTGGAGACCTCCTTGGGACATCGTGGAGACCTCCCCGCGACTTCATTGAGGGTAGCCCCCAAAAAAGCTTGATAATCAATTCCACATTAAAAAAATAAAATATGGTATAAAAAAGGAAGGGATTTCTTAAACTTATCTGTTTTGGTAGGAGGCAAATTTTTTGGCTTATACTCTTGACAGCATTTTGTTTAATGTTACTCCCCCGTTAAGTTACGCTACAGCAACAAAGGTTTTTAAAATTGTTGTAAAAAAATAAAAATCCGTGCAGAAAGGACTGTCTTTTCTGGATGGAAATCTAATTCAGTCCCCCCCAAAAATAAAACTTAGGCCTAACTCTTTTTTTCAGGCACACATAATTTAAGTTTTGTCTGCCACAAGGAATAACAATATTTCTTTCAAAAATTCTAAAACCCAAAGGATTTTTTTGCCGGAAAAGCGGTCCCATTTTCATTTTTTTTATAACTAAAAAAAAAAATAATACTTTGTCATGCATTTATGGGCCACCCGAATCACGATTTTTTTTAAACATTGGGGTTGTGTGCCAACTGTGCATATCCAAAACATTACAAGAAATAAAGCTGCTACATGTTACTTCTCGGTATCAATATCTGCATTATCTGATTGGTATTTATAATTTGTAACCAAGTATCGAGTCAGTCAGTGGCATTTTTGTGTAGGGTAGTGCACCTCGTCAAGACTAGTTTTTTTTAAGCTAAAAAATCCCATGTCAAAAAAATGAATAACGTCTTGAAATTAAGAACTTGATTAAGATCTTACAAAATCTTAAAACAGGATCTTGCAAAGTCTTGGTTAAGATATTGTCAAAATCATGCAAGTTCTTGACCAAGATGGCGGAAGGGCAATAAAAGAAAAAGACCTTGTTTTATGAAGTTATTTGTATCAAGTGAAGGTTTATTCACTTTTCTATCCAAAGTTGGGCACGTGTTGATCGAACTAGGTAAACAAGCATAAAGTATGCCTAACTAGGAAGATTTGGCCAAAAAAAATGCAGGCTACTAGCCTAACCAGGTATAGGCCTAGTTTGATAATTAATTTATTACAAAAATTGCAAGGTAAAACTGGTTTCTGAAATATACTTTTTCAAACAGAATCTACTTTCGTAACAGAAAGTTTTTTGTTTTTTTTTATCTGGCCCCCCCCTTACACACACTTCCATCTTCCATTATGTTTTTTTTACCCTCATTTACACGATGTCCAGCACCTTCTGCACCTTGACGTAGCCTATTACACCTGGTTATGCCGGTTAAATTCTACTTAAGCCAAAGAAAATTGGCATAAGCAGTATTACAAAGCAAATTAGGCTTTACCCTTGGTTTAGCATCGTAGTATTTTTTAATAGACTCGACAGATCGCAGGTATTGTCATATACAAAAAAAAATTCCAGTAGGCCTAAGAATAAAATTTTTTGTAAGTTCTGGACCTATTTCACCATAAAGAACATGAATACTGAAGAAAACTGTAACATCCTCTTCGTGCATATAGATTAGGAAGATACCAAGTAGTGAATTTATTCGTAACAAATAACTTTTTTTTCATAACCGGCTACTAATAGTAATACGGGATAGAGACTATTGAAGGTGCGTGCTAGTATTGCTACATTTTGTGTGGCAACACATCACAAAACTGTGGGTGGAGTTTTTTTTTAATAAAACATTTATGCGGAGAGTCGGTGACAAAAGACACGTGTAGGCAAGGTGCTTTGCTAATTTACGGACTTCAAAAAATGTAATACTTTTTAGTCTATTTTTTGAGTTTTTCAACTAGAATAAAAGGAGGCATAAAAAAAAGGACAAGCACTAGATGATGTTGGTAGGTCTATTGGTAGCGCTTACTTTTTGACATGAAATCTGGAAAACACATCAGTCTACTTTTTGTAGAGTCTGCACACAACAAAACATTATATGGTAATGATGGAAGTTTCAACAACCTCACGCTATCCGGTTCTGCAGCATTTTGTAATAAGCCACAAGTTATTCTGAGTTCAATTCTCGCAGCATGCTTTCAATCCTCCAGCCGCCTCATCCTCACGCCCCACATCTTTTATTAACTACAACTTCACACCACGATCCGTGGTATCCTCCATCCAACAGGAACACCTATTCGTTCTACTGACGTCTCAACACTCGTTAAAAGAAAAGAGGACAGCCACAAGCCTCCACTCTTCATGCTTCCGCCTATCCTTCTCTTATCTCCCGTCAACAAGCTCCAACAGTCCTTCCACTCCGCATCATAAATATGTTGTTCAACAGTTCCTCAAGCCGCCGCCAGGGGTCTCTCCCTGCTTCTTCTTCGTGCGCCTCTTCCCACGCGCTGATCGTTTTTCCATTGTGCAACTGTCGTGTTCAACGCCATGTCTGACCCTTCTTCAGATGATCTCGTGCCGCCAAACATTGTTCCAAACGTGCCTGCACCACCATCTTGTAAATGCATCGGATTTAAACGCAAGTCAACAAAATAGGAACCTCATCCGTGTTGTCAATACCACCTTGAGTGCAACGGACATTCTAAGTGCTGCCCTAACTGCCTTGAGATTTCGCCCTCCCAATGGAAGATTATTAGGAAAAAACAACTACAATCCCGCAAGCGCGCCACTCTGTGGGAGCGCAAGAAGGCCACTGACAATCAAGCCGCCAGTGCTTCCGTTCTTACGAACAATCAAGTCTCGTCAAAACAACAGCAACCTCATCCTCCAACAGCTCCTAATCCACTTTCTACAGTCACCAAACTGGTCAAATCCAGTTTGTCGGTTCGACAAGAACAAACTGTACCATCAACCCTAACCAAGACTATTAAGCGGACCTAGAAGCGGCCGTCTCCATCCGATCCTTCCTCTGGTCCACCATCCAAGGTAAAGTGGCCACATATCACGCCATCCTCCGATCTGCTTTTCGCAGTTGCAGGACCGTCTCAATCCTCCACCCTTGGATTTCCTAAACATCTCTGCTCTCCACCAGCTCTGGCGAGAGCTTCTATCAAGACTGCACGAATCTTACTCGCCCCGCCGCAAACCAAAACAATCCGTCCCTACGCAACTTGCTGAACGGGGACTACAACCAGTTATTTCTTCCCAAGCTACTACTGCTCCACCTCTACAAGGCTCTCTCCCGCGGATCGCTGCTCAAGCTTTCCCGGCAATTACGCCACCACCATCCGTCGCTCCTCCCCTACCTGACGCAAGGTTTGAATCTCTGTCATGGACTTAAAACATGTGGATTTTAACATACGTTTCATTTTGGCTATTGCCGAAGAACTTAATTTCTTGCGCGCCGCTAATGCTGAACTACCAGGGCTACGAGGAGAAGCAGCTTCCGTCCAGGCGATCCGAGAGGTCAATGAACAACTTCAAGTAACAAATGACACCCTTTTAAATGAGATTGAACTCCTTAACCACCATAATAGGTCACTCCGCGTAAACTATGCTCCGTTAAAAGCAAAACTTTCATACGTCTCTCCCATTCCATCCTCTCCGCCCTGGAGGCCATACTATTGTGCACGATCCCACACATGGTGACTCCGTCATGCACCAGTATCTAACCCACTCCCGGCTACCCAGCAATCCACCAACCATTCTCTGCATCATGACGCTCCTTCACCACTACCATCACCCTTTTTCGATCCGTCATCCACTGCTACTCAATCCTTGACTCCAAAATCAACTCCACCAAAGGATCGTTTTCGTCCTCTCACCGATTTGACCAAAGCTGTTTCATCATCTAATTTCCAAAATTTGTCGTCCTACTCCGTTTGGCAATTCGATAATGCCTCCTCCTTCAGTCCTGTCTTTCACGGCATTATCCCACACTCTGATGTTTCCACCCAGGAGTTGCCTTGCTCCCCCTGTTGCAACAAGGCCAAAGGAGTTGGCGTAGGATTTCGTGCCCTTCCATTGGTAACCTAGCTCTCGTCCGCCACTAAAATTTATACAGTGAGGAATCTACTTCGGAGCTCTTCTGGCACAACCAACTGGGCCCTGGACTCGTTCCTAGCCATCCTCCAATCCTTATCCGCTTACAATCCGCTCTCTTTTCACCTGCAAAAAAAAAGGTGAGAGGGGAGGAGGAGAATAACTTTACTCCTTAAACTTTAAACTTTTATGTGCTACGAAATCACACCGACACTCTACAGTTCTGCATCAACACATTCCGCTTCAAACTAACCACATCAGTTATGCCATCCACCTTGACCGACAAGACGTTAGAACAAGCTCTGAAGACCGCCAACGTGAAGACTTATCCTTCAATCAACAAACGATCACTTCCCATCCTAAGGTAGGCGGATTTTGCCTCTTATTCTTAATCCTCTACCTTGCTCCCCTATGTGTTAAGCTCCTTATGTTAACTCGCCCTTGATGATTGTTTCTGATTGGCCACGCCGCATCCTACTCCTTAGTGGCCAGGCTTGAGTACTAAGGTTGTCTTCACCGGGACTTGTTCCTTGGGGCGCCGGCTCGTAAGGCGGGAGACTCGAACCTAACCCTCCTACTAGGTGACAAAGTCTGCTATTTAATAAAATAGGTAATTTATATTTTCATCAGCTATAAAAAGATTAAAATTCAAGGGCCTGCACCTGGTTAATTTTAGTTTGTATTGCCTTATACGAAAATATACATTACCTACATCCCGCCCAGCCTCCCTTCTATGGAGCTAGGTTCTAGAGGATTGGAAAAAGGATGATCCGCTACTGCGCCCTGTTTTTATAGGCTGATCCACTTCCGGACATGCGTAGTAGTATTACAAGCCCAGCAGGGAAGACAACTTTCTTCTAGGGGATTAGAGCTCAACAGGGGGGAACTGCTATTTAATAAAATAGGTAATCAACGTATGGTTTTGCTGCTATGACAATACCTCTTCGCCTTTAAATGGGCGTACGTCGGTCCCTACTTAAGTTTTAACCATTTTCTGTTATAGGATTGATGGAAAGAATAGATCCCCACCTTTCAAAAAATTCTAAGCACGTCCACTTCGGGCTATTAGAGGGCTTACAAGAGCACTTTGAATTTGAAAATAAACATGCTTCCGCCGTCATACCATTACCTCTTCACCGTTAACTAGGCATAGGTTGGTCCCTATCGACGCTAAGCAATATCGGTTAGGATTAATGGAAAGAATAGATCCCCACCATAGTTAAAAAATACTAACCATAGCCATTTCTGGCTATACAGGGTTAGCTGGAGCAGTTTGAATTCGAAAATCACCATACGCTTTGGCTGCTACGTCATTACCACTTTACCTTAAAATGGGCGTAGGACGGTCCCTATCTAAGTTAAATTTTGGTTATGATTAATGGAAAGAATAGATCACCACCTTTCAGAAAATCCTAAGCATGTTCATTTCTGCCTATTACTGTACTGGGCTCGCTAGAGTTCTTTTTAGAGTTCTAAAATCAATATTCAATTTTTTTCAATTTTGGGCTCCAAGCCGTCCAAGTACATTGGGTGCCACATGTGTGGTCTCTTTGACACTGTTTATTCACTGAATCATTGACTCAGTTTAAAAACAAAAACCGAATAGAACCTTTTTTGTAGACAATTCCATGCTCCACAATTTCGGATTAAACATATTTTATGAAGCCGTTTTCGTGATATATTGACAAAAACTGATTTCGAGCACATGTTTCCAAGATGGTAGCATTAGCTCAACATTCTTCTGTACCGTTTATTGGCTGAATCATTGAAACCACGAAAAAAAATGAATAGAACATATTTTCATGCCTGAGCAACCGTTAACGAGATGTATTGAACAACCAATATCGGGCGCCATGTTTCCAAGATGGCATCGTTACCTCAACACGGACAGCTGAGGACTTTTAGTATGTTGAACTTGATGTCACTACGAACATCTGTGCCAAAAATCGGCTTATTATGAATTATTCCACTCATTTGATCTAATTTGATCATATTCAGTGGTCACAAACAAATAGATGTAAAAGTTTTTTTAATGAATTTCCAATGAAAGCTGGAGGAACGAATACACAATATGTAACCAATAAGGTAGTAGGACGGACTTTATAGTCCGTCCTACTACCTTATTGGTTATATATTGTGTATTCGTCCCACCAGCTTTCATTGGAAACTCATTTTACAAAGCTTTTAAATCTTTTTGTTAGTGACCACTGAGTGTCAACTTTGTCTTATGCCCAATACTTTGGTTATGGGTACAACTGTTGGTAGAGTGTGGTGGTTTCTGACAAGTAAGACGGGTGTTCCTTCTTGCTCTCATCTGCAATTGTTGCAGCAAAATCCAAGTGCTGAACCTAAATGCAGCCTATTGTCTGCTGCCACCGAGGGAGTTCCAGAAAGATTTACAAAGGCTAATGGATTTGGTGACATCGTCGATGCAGGAGAAACTGGGCCAAATTTCCTGGTTCCACTGTAGCTCAAATAACCGACTTCCTCAGTCACCTTTTTTCTACTGGGATTAACATGTTCATCAAAGTTTATTGCTCTGCAGTCAACTACGTGTTGAAGGTAGCAGGAAACACTTCATTCTGACAGAATTTATTGCCTCATGGAAGCATTTGGCGTGGAGGGACCAGTCAAAAGAAAGTTGTTTCTGCAGTGGGACCCACCTTTAGTTTTGACGAGCCTCTTAAAGGAACCCTACGAGTGACTTCTAGGAAGAATGCCATTGGGATTTCTGATAAGAAGGCGGTACAGTGTTTCTTTTTGCCTTGACCTCCGGCAAACAATGCAGCTAAATCCAGATGCTGAACATGAACAAAGCCTGTCTTCTGTTTGATCCAGAGTTCAGCTTGGTTAGGCTATTGCCAGAAGCCTCCTTCCAAGCAAAAACCCAGTCCACCATTGAAGCATCAAAAGCCTTATCAATTCCCGCCGAAGACAAGCGACTTCAATGTCGGGTTAGGGCTTTGCGCTTTTACCTCATTGCAACGAAAGACTCGAAGTGGAGAAGGAAGCCACAGATTTATTGCTCTCTTACCGTGCCAACAGTGGAGAAGTAACTCCAGTAGTGTTTGCATCCTGGATTTGATTTCTTATTGGGTTTGCCTACAAAAATTCGGGCAAATCCACAACTACTGAAAACATCAAAAAGTCCGCCCATGAGATATGAGCCCCCTGTGCCTCCTGGGCTGCTCAGACACACCGTATCATTAGAATAAATCCTTCAGGCTGCCTCTCGGAAAGGTGAGACCACCTTCACGTAGCAGTATTTGAGAGACAAGTCATCCCAAGAGGCTGCTCTCTTTCCTTGAACACCTCTCTCTACATCAGACGATTTAAGGCAACCGCGTTTTACTGCTATTTAACCTTAGAGGCAACGACTGCAACCGCCCTTCATCCAGTTTGTTGAAGGGGAGGTATTCTAGGACAAAACGCACGATTTTCCATTCCCATCCTGAATGGGTAAATCCGTTTGATACCTGAATGCTTACCCAATTACTCACCCGGCCTCCCCTCCTTGTTGGTCTAACAGTGCACCGCAACAATATGATAGTGAACGCACGCATATACGCGCCACCTGGATTCAGCTGTCAGTGGGTATGTTGGTTGAGAATAAGCAAGGATTTAAAATTCTTGTCCGGAAATTTCATGTATGCAGATAACCATGCAAAAATTTAATTGGGTAGGTATTCAGGGAAAAAACTAATTTACCAATTCAGGCTGGGGAGTGGTAAATCCCATGATTTTTTTTTTTTGCCTCAATGTGTTTTAGCCTGATGTGTAGCAGTAACCCCAGCCTCTTTGTAGCCAATGTTGCTTACAGAAGAGTGTTCAGTATTTTCACACCGCTGTTATTTTATTTCCAGCTGGTAACCTGGCAAATAGTGGACTCCGATTGCTGGGCAACCAGGCCCAAGGTGTACAAACGCAGTCAAATAATATCTACTCCAGTAGCACGTCTACTCCACAAAGCAGCCTCTATCCACCGTCCACTTCTGGCCTTGGCTTCACTACAGCAAATGCAAGCTCAGGCATCAATTTCTCTGGGAACTCTACTTCATTAGGCTATTCGCCAGCGCAACAAAATAATGGACTTGGTTATGGAAATAACACTCTAGGAACCATTGGTACACCTTCCATTGGAGCCATTGGTATGTGGTTTACTTAGATATTAATATGCTAGGAAGTGATTATTGCCTTAACTTCAGCTTTGTGGGGTTCAGGTGTGTCAAATTGTGGTCATTCATAGGGTTAGCATTGTCCAAAAAAAATTGCTTGGCATACTGCAATGCAATAAAAAAAACTATAGCAATAACGAAGACATGGACGTGTGTACACTTGAGTTAAATAACTTGGGTGCACTCTGATAGCAAAAATAAGGACTGTAAAACAGGGTTGTTATGATTATAATCAAGTGATTATAATCATTTGATTAATAAAATTAAAATTCACATGATTACAGGGTGGTCCACATAAAACTGACGACCCAACATTTTTTACGTCCAACTTTTCTAGTTAGCACCCCTCAGAACCAGGAGAGGACAGAAATCTTCCCGCTTCATTGGATTTGATTTCTGCCCTCTCCTATTCTATTTTATTCTAAATAAAATACACTGTTGAATCGTCCGCAGTCAGGAGCGTGTCTTCTACTTCTAATTTTATCTGATCTTTACAAAAATGCCCAACCGATTAGGAACAACCAAAGTAGGAAATTAATGGCAACATTCAAACCCTTATATCCAGGAAAAAACTAAAGGACTTTAAAGCCTATGTGACTGTGTTCATTTAATCAGCTCATGTGTTAGGAATGCGCCATTGTGCCACAACACCTAACACCGACTTTACGAAGTATCATTACTGTAATCAAGACACGTGCTAGTGTGTCGCCCACCAAGATAAAACGATAACATCCAAATAAAATATATATATGAGCAGTGCGACCACTAGACACGTTGTGTCTTTACAGCAAAGGGAGTTTGGCTTTTTTCAGCCATCTGAGGATAAATAACAATGCGACAGAAAAGGCTGAAACTTGTTGGATCAGGAGACTTTGGTCATCTGACAACATAAAAGTCACTATTAATGACACAGCTTACCATTTTCTTGTTAAAAAAAAACGACGTGAATGACGTTGATATTTGCCTTATTACTTACTACTACTGGTAACGCTTTTTTTGTATCACGAAAATAAATTCTTCCATGTGGCGAATAAAACTGGTTCTTAACTCATTTTATAGGTATTGCTACGGAGATGTGCCCTTTTCATACGGACCTTTCTAATTGGTCAAGTGGTTCAGGGATTAGGGAGCTCGGAACGACCAAATTGATTGTTTTACATTGTTTTAAACATTGTTATTACGCAACAATGCCAAACTGAACATTAAATAAATCCGTTCGTCTTTATTACTAATATGAAATGCTATCATATAAAAAAGGTAACTGCCGTCTTCAAAATCTAACGAAAGCCGACAGAAAAAAAAGGAAACGGACCAGAAAACTAGATAGGTGTTTCCATCTCATAATTACTAAGAAAAACAAATAGATTTCATCAATTTGGACCAAAAACGGCCGACATCGACCCCAAAACAAAACTTGTTAAGGATTCCCGCAAAGCTTTTCGGCCGTGTGAAGTCGTGATATCAAACGTTAAATGAAATAATTAAAAATTGCGCAGTAAACAATTTTCATATATTTCATTTAACCTTCGAACGATTACTCGGTGGGATTAGCTTGGCGAAAGAGCTTGACGTTAGATATCACGACTTCACACGGCCAAAAAGCTTTGCAGGAATCCTTAACAAGTTTTGTTTTGGGGTAGATAATAGTTACTGCGATGTGCATGTTAACATTGAAATTTACACCTGGTAATCACGTTTTAAATTTTTAATACTAGAGAGATCTACAGGACTTCCAAGTAAAAAATACAGCAAACTCTAGCAACTTTAACTGTCATAATTACTGTTGTAATCTTGCATTTTATTAAAATCTATATATATAATTACACACGATCCGCAACGCAGCCA